>JASANE010005604.1:0-42305 GCA_030248225.1 Trileptium ribeirensis | reverse complement strand
CATTTATTCATTGAACCGCGCGAAGATAGTATCACCTATCATATTCGCCTTATTCAATGAAGAAAAATTCACTCTCTTAGTTGAACGTTATACGTGTCGCAGAAGAAGAGCATCAAAACCAGACAAAATTATTCCCAAACTTCAATATATTTCTGGGAGGTAAAATATTGTTGAAATTGTAGTCTACGTGGTCCTCAAGCAATCGTCTTATGTTATGGTACTCGTTTCGTTCGTGTTGCTCCATTAGTACGACATTGCTATTCACGAAGTTCCAATCGAATCTCTAATCTGTCTGCCTTGAAAATTCCGGAATGGTAGGCATTTTGATTTTAACAGATTCTCGGTCTTTCGAGGTATGCGTCTAAGTAAATGATGAGAATAATAATTTTTCATAGATTAATGATTAACGATTAATTCATAGTTAACGAATCAGCATTATGTAACCGTTTAGTATTATATTAATACAAAAATTAGCTATGCAATTAATTTTGATAAGATTATCTAATTTCCAAAACATTATAAATTTGAAATTACATCTTAATAAATTGTGCTAATATGGTACAGTGTATGTTGTGTTATGCTTGAATTGTGCATAATTGACATCAACATAAATATAATTAATTTTAGTGCAAGGTATTAATTTTGTTGTAGCGTTCTCCAAGGAGATTTGTGATTTTCGGAATTATTATGTGTAGGAACCTAAGATATACACCCAACGGCAGATACAACATTTTAAGTACGTTAGTGAAAACCAAATTGAACTCTGCACTAAATATGCAATAACAATTTTATTTCAAAATATAAATAATAAAATATAGATATAAAATTGCATACAAATTAGGTAATGAAACAAAAGATATTACAGCCTAAAGGAGTGTAAGGGATAAAATGTAGTATTTTAATACAGGTTGCTGAAAATTTCTTATTCTGTGTAGAAGCAACAGATTTGTTGATCTTATACATTATACATTACCATTTTATATATATATAATACATTAGCATATTATGAGATCCTATTTATCATACATGCTCATAGAAGACAGAGAGTTACCACATGAGGCGACTGAACTGCACTTGGCCAGCGTTGCCGCAAGCACCGAACCAATAGACGCCGAAGGCTCCGCTGTTCCCATTCCCGCCTGCGATTCCGTACCAACGCACTAAGTATCGCGGAGGCCTCGGATTTAGAGGATGCATGCTTTCTATCTGCCCACCTAAGTGTTAACACCATATGTATGATAAAAACAAATGCTCGATTCTATTATTAATCTAAACATTAAACAGTATAAAACATATAAAATTGAAATGTATTCACAAACCTATAGACAGAGGCGTCCCGATCTAATTAAGACTACCGCATAAATTTGGTTATAATTGATGCTTTCTGAAAACCCAAGGAAATAAAATACGAAAACTGAATACGGTATTCCGAAGCCTAGCTATGTAATAAAACAGCCATATATTAAATACCACACGATATAATTCAGAAACACGGTGAAATTGGTTTAGGGGCCGTCGCTGAGGTGTATTAACTGAGGAATGGCTAAATGTATATAGTATATAAAAGGCACAACTATTACAAAATAATATTATAATGGGCTATCAATCTTTTCTATAAAGCTGCTGGCTTAAAAATATAGCATTGTATTTACGTCACATTACGTCCCAACGGTAGATAGGAATAGATGTTTTGCTTAAGACCACTGGATTTTTCGTTTTAATATTTTTTAAAACCTACGTGCCCTAATAATTGTGCGGTACTGCAACGTTTGAAATATAGAGTATGCAAGGATTCATCTGTTAGTAAATTAACCGCGTTAAATTTTAACTATAAAGTCTGTTCGTCTGAGCTTTCTATACTAAAGTAGGCACGTCCCATACCAAATCAGATACATTTCCGGGGCGCAGGGAGAAATCCGGTAACCATAGGCAAGGTATAGGTAGTAACAGCAAATTTGGCATGATTTTAATGCAAATCCTATCAAATTAAATCAATTTCATCACCTAAACTGATCTGACCATATCTGATGCTAAACTTTCAGAGCTATTTGTTGAATGTAATCTCAAATTTTTGAATGATCAGATAACTGATGGCTACATTTACCTTCTGTAGAAACTCGCAGATAATTTCAAGAATATATTCGATGTATAAGGTACCTAAATAATAAATTATGCCCAATAAATATATGAATATATAGATCATTAATATTGTTTAGCGTTACACATAAGTAATAGTGGAGAAATGCTTGTGAGACCCAATGTTCGCACAATAGAGTAAGCTCGAAATCTGCTTTAAGTCATAATTTCTGGTTATAGTTTAAGTAAACATTATTTCGTGGACTTGTCTAATATCGTTTTGCTTGTTACTGAATTTTTTGGTATATATAAGAAACCGTTTCTAAGTTTGTCAACTGTGCTCTTAAATCTTGGTAGTGTCAATATTTAAGACAAACTCAAAAAAACCGTTTTGTTTTCTTGCTTAAAAATATTTATGCATAACAAGAGCCACTAAAAGTTTGAAATTACATTCAAACTGTCGAAAATTTGAAATATTCCTGCGTCCAAGAAGTTTAATTTATAAACTAGATGCTATGTTTTACGTTGTACCGAAAGCACCTGTAATTTTGCGGTAAAAGTTATAAGATAAATACAGATATTGAAAAATTCACAAACGTTGTCACAATTTTTGGCTTAAATTCTGCTAACATTGAGCTAAATGTTTAATTTAACAGAAAATACTGTGCTTATTTTTGAAAATCAAGCCAGTGACACTATCTTACTTTATTTAACGTCCGTAAAAATAATGAAAAATTATCAACTTTCCATAGCATACTGTTAATGCTTTGTAAGCAGTATTCTGCAATTGTTGTTTCTGTTTTTATGCGACGAATGTCATTTATACAACTAAAGTCAAATGAAGCAATAAATTCGCGCTCAGTAAATATGGTATGCACGCAGGTGTCGGTAGACAGGAGGGAGCCACCACCGTAAAGTGGAACTCACTGGAAAATTTTAGCGAAAATTGGCAAAAATATAGTGAAACGTGGAAAAATTAGGATAAAATTCGCACAAAATAGAGGAAATTAAGGAAAAATTTATCACAATTTGGTAAATAGCTGGAGGGGAATATTTAGGTCCTAAAAATTTCAGAAATGTACCCATCTGACTACACCTCCCCCCAAGATTATCTAACCTCTTTCCTATAGGCCGACGGACATTTGCTGAGCATGATTATACATTTCAGGGAGACAGATCGCAACTGATGTTCCCATATATATAAAATTATACGAATATATCAAATAGCAGACAATCAGGGACCCGGAAAGAAGGGCGGTAACACGCCCAACTTTTGTGACCAACGGCGGACACCATAAGGCGGCCATGGCAAAATTTTTGTTGTGTCCTATGCCTTTCATTTGAGAGTACCATACTGCGCCACTTCAGACAATCATAAATATTTGATATAAATATGTATATCACATAAATCTATATAATTATCGGCGCATTGAACGATTATTTACTGTGTGGGGTCCAAGTAGGTTCTTAGCCGTATTAAAATATAGCAGGCTTTTAGACGAAAAGAGCTGCTGCAGTTTCAAGTTTTCAACAATAACAAGAATAAATAAATGCTTCTTCAAACCTTTGCAGTGTTGTAGTCGTTGGTTGAACGATTGGAAAACGTGCCTTTTTATTGGTTTTATAGGCATAATAATATAGTTTTAAAATGCTACCGATTTTTCAATAAATCGAAATGATACATAATACTATAAAATAAGAGAAATTCAATAGAAAAACCTGTAAACTACAACTAATGGCGGCATTGCGGTCTTTGTTATTATAATTACAATTGGTTTAATGGTATAAATGTACACTTTTTTAATTTTAACCGTTTACTGTTCATGGAAAACCCATTCCATGGTAAGGACTCTGCCAAAATACAAATATGTAAAGTTGCTGCAATATTGGTAGAGTTGGTAGTAAAATCTATCACACTACTGCCAATTTGGCGTTAAAAAGTTTAGAATATGGTATTATTCCACTGGATTTTTCAGCCTAATTATGTCGCATAATGTCTGCACGTGCGTTGTTATTCGTTCGCTCTGCAAGATTCCTGAAGAAACGGAGCCACAGTTCCTCGATAGCTTAGCAGTTTGCATTCGTCACTTTCCGCCGTACAATCCGGTATTAATGATGTAACTCTGAATCATGTACCGAACTGATTTATTGTGCACTGTGAACATATGAGACATAACGGATTCGAGTTTTACAATTATAACAATAATGGCTCTTAAGTTATCCATCTATAGACCCAAAATGGTCAATATGAATGAAACATCGTTAATTTTACTGCACGCGCAGCAGCGTTATAGACACTCAATACGGTTAAAATCTTCATCTGAACCATATTTGTGACCATTCTTTCTTGATTTATGTTGTTATTCTTGGTAGTGAAAATTTTCCAGCAATTGTTAGACACCAGTAGAACCACATTCACAAGCTAGGTCGAATGGTGTCAAACTCTGTTGGTTTCGTGTGATAATTGCTTAAGCTAAGAGCTAGGCTTAGCCTTAGATTTTCTATAAAATGGCTATAAATAGCTATAAAATTATATAAATTGAGCTAATTATATTGCCATTCGACTCAGCTCGTTAATGCGGTTCGAATCTTATACAATAGTATGCATTTACTACGATTAGTTCCGAAATGGTCGCCAACCAGAATTGCTTATATTTGATACCAAAATTGTAATCTGCCCGAGCTCTCTCCTTGTATGCGCGTTTATTATAGCCATATTAATTCCGCAGACAAGCCACGTAACATCATATCTACTGTGAAAATTAAGGCTAAATCGGTTTACTTAAAACCTAGCTAAAACCGATAATGGCAACAACGGAGTATGGGATAAAATTAGCCTGAAACATTATGTTGTTTGACTCCAGCTTGTGAACAAGTGGAGATATATCGAAGTTGGATACGGGCAGCCTTCAACGCACCCAAGAGAAAAAAATAGCGAAATATTTCCATCGGTTGCTGACTTATCAGAACGTAATTCCACTTTAGTGATTTTACTAGCCATTTTCGATACCTCATTAGATTTTTCGTTTTCAAGCTGTGTTAATATCTCGGGGATCACGCATATAAATATGTCCACATAAGATGAGTATGCAAGACTAACTTTTAGTTTATATACATGGCAACTGGTTAGTTATATATATATTGCCGTTGTAAAAATGTGCTAGCAATAAGTATTACATATGCTATGTAAACGCCCGGTAAACTAAAAACGTTTGCGCGCCTAGCTCTATGGGATATTTCGACAATTCCAATAGTTGTAAGCAGGGGCGTAGCCAGAAAATCCAAACTGGGGGGCATCAAGGCTTTCTGAAGGGGCACTGTAAATTCGAACTGGGGGGCACCGAGCCAAACTGGCGGGCACGGCCCTTCGTGGCCCCCGTTGGCGACGCCCCTGGTTGTAAGGCATGCTAATTATTTTTCAGAAATAACGATCCGACTTGCTTGTTTGAATATTATTGCACTACATATAATAAATAGATGTAAAGATTAAGCATTACATATTTATGTGTTGCAGTTATATTTCTGATTCTCCGATATTCATTATGTTAAACGCGTCGCGTGCTATCTATCTGACCAGAAAGCGGGTTGAATGCATAAGCGCAACCGGGAGATTGTGGTACAGGTTGTATCCCAGAAGTATGCCAAGTTGACCAACATATGTATGTGCATATGGAAATCCTCGTGACAGCCAGACACGTAGAAAGACCCCTCTCCGCGAATTCGTTAATGATGTATGTATATACAAACTTATGGTACGTGTGCAAAATAGCCGTGTTGTGAGATGATACTACGTCTAGCCCCCTCCTCCCGATTTGTACAACCGTACTGCGCCCAGCACCCCAGCTTTGTTACATCTTTATGGCCCCGTCAATTCATATTTCTTACGCGTTTGTGAGCTTATTTGAGTGGGTATTCCGTTTTTAGACTCAGGTATTTGCTTGGTTTCACTCAGTGTTGCATCTGGTTTTAACTTATTAGAACTATAGTTTATTACAAATTGCTCATAACCGAAGTGACGTAAAGTAAGCTGTCTGTTTTATTAATGTCGCTTCAGGCACAGCACGAAGCAATATCATGTCCTTGTTAACTGTAGATCCATTTTCAGTAGTGGTGCAGAAGGCTACGCAAAAGTGGAAAAGACGCATACAAGGCTGCAAAAAAATAGCGGAAGCCGCTTTACGTCTACCCTCAGTCGTCATTTACGTCTGAAAAAAGTGACGGCGCTCGCGTTTCGATAAAAAAATCATGAGTTAATCAAGGGGCGTCACCAGAAAACTACATCTGGGGCATCCACGTAAAGTTGGGGCAAACTCAACATGTGATCTGCCGATTGGATGTGAAAAACGATTTTTGTTGCAGCCTTAAACAGGGGGAGGGGCGACGCCCAGCAGTTAATTTAAATTCAACTTAAATATTAAAATATTTATTTAATTACGCGCAAATTTAGATTAATTAACTTACGAACAGCATATATCATTAGTTTTAATCCTCAAGGTTAAAGTGGAAATAAAATTTCGTTGCGACCAAAAACTAAAAATTAGAAATAATACTGACACTGACGAAACAGACTGATATTTCTCGTAATAATTGATTGCCTAAAAACGATTTAAACTGTGCGAATTATCCATAACCTCCTTTAATAACCGCTATCGCTGTTACTGGTCCCTACGGAAAAGCCAGATTTGAACAAATAATGGGAAAACAAAGTAGGTTGAATAATTTTTTACCACAAAAAACGGTGATAATTTAGATAAAAACTGATTAAAAATGCTTTTTTAATTTTAAATTTCATAAAATTAGGTCGAAAAAAATTTATAAAACACCGATCATTAATTATAATAATTAGTTAATTGTTCACGGGTAAAGCTACAGTAATCGTGCCATAAATATACACTCGGTACTATCTGAGTACAAGAGTGTGCCAGGGGTATAGCCAGGTAGTTTTAGCTGGGAAGGGGCACCCACGCATGGTGTGGGTTTCGACTCAATAGGTCGGCTTCATGGTTTAAATTTGCTAATTCATTAGCTACCTGTACACTTTTGGACACCGCCTAAAATGGGGAGAGTGGAGAGCTCCTCAATGATTCCACCGTTTCAACGTTCCTGGCGTTTAATATGGCAAAACAGTTACAAATATTAAAACTTGCATGCGCCAACAGTCAGCGTCAGGTCTATGAGGTAATTATTTGTTTATACAATTTTAAATAATAGAGCTAATTTTTCGTAATAGATCAAAAATGTGTTGCAAACGCAAATACATTTGCAAAAAACCCAGTGGCGCATGTGGTTGCGTGTAGAACTAGTAGAAATCTAGGAAAAATGGATTAGTAGGCTAAATTTGAACAAAAAATACTAGTAAAAACGCGTTTTTATGTTATATTATAAATTATACATAGTTATATTCCAATACAAATATAAGTTTAGTTGGCAGTAATTAATTACTATATATAAATAATGATAAAGTCAGCGACCACATCGAGAAGGGTGTTCGGGGTCCTAATCCTCTTCCCAGCCAATGTCAACAAAAATTTTTTATTAATGTTTTCCCCTGTTGAAAATATCTTCACCAAATGACGGAACATAGAGGAGCCATGCAGCCAAATCTCGCTGAGTCAGAAGCAATATTATGACGTTAATTGATTAAAGGTAAAACCCAGGAAAGCGATGAATTATACAAACCATTTTTGGTTGGATATCGAACCCCTCTCAAGACAAAATCCTCGAAGTGCACGGGACTACGGTGAAAATCTAATTTAACTCATAATTGGTACATAGAAAGTACCAATTTGAGTATGTATATTAAAAATTAAAACATCGGTCGCTATATATATATTCGCTAGTTTTTGGTATGAGAAATGATTTAAATGTTGATAAATATTGGTTGAACTATTTCTAAATCACATATACATTTGAGTATTGTACACTGGGGAATGTGTACAGAAATGAAAATATTTTACTTTTTGATATATATTATATTTTTTGTTTCCATATTTTAGTCGCTCTTGCACCGGCGGCAGTTTTATAAGCACAGCCTAAAGCTTCTAGGTCATAATGATGGCCAAAGGAGACGCAGACATTGTTGCGGTGAATCTCTGGTTACCAGTATGCGTATCGTTAAAAAATTGTTATTGATGTTATGTTGCATTGATTCTTGAAGCAAAACTGGACTTTAGAGTGAAGCAAAACTTTACAGTTTTTGACCGTAACAACCGCTGCATCATTACAGTTTTGCACAATCAAGGTACCCATAGACTTGACCTTGCCAACTCACACCAAGGATATTAAAGTCAATACCAAAACGTCGATTTCATGCCAAAGAAGTGCAATTTTTAGTAAGTCATGATACAGCGGTTATATGAGACAAAATGCAAAACAATCGGTAAGAACCATCGGTAGCGTTCATTGATTACAGTTGCAAGAGGGACCAAAAATGATGTCGAAATGAAGACCTAGCTACCGTGGTTCCTCAGATCGTCCCAGAGGAAACACCGATGACAACTACAATACATCATACCGACGAGGACTGTCTATTTGCCAAATAAACACTATATGCTAAAATATTTACGCGACGTACGATTTCGAGCACGTAGTCTCGCAGAAATATGTTAGTACTATATATACTGTACTATATATACATAAGTTGACGCTATAACGATTGTCATTTGCTGCTTACTCATCATTGCATAAATCTTAGTAGGCCCAATGGTTGGCTTGATGTTCTGAAGTTACCTAGCTTTAGTACACGGTGACATGTTGCGCTGTTACTCCAACATTATTATTTGCGGAAATTGCACTTTTTTATTGGGGCAACAAGTTCGTTGTTTCAAATGCAATGTGTCCATCTTAAATCCATCACAAACTAACATGGTGTCTTTTTTAGTTTTGCGACGCAACCTCATGACCATACGTGTTCAAGGTCCGAGGTTCCATGGAGGATCAGCCGAGCACGGAAAGAGCTGAGGGGGCGTGGTGGGGCTTGCGGCACCTTCGATATACCTTGCACCGTTAAGACATTCTGTAGTTGTTATCACCGCAGTCAGGCTGTGGCATTGTTATAGGCGTTTCTCGAGATATGAATCATACTTCGAGTAAAATACGAGACTATTAATAAAAACACCTGATTAATCAGATTTGTACTGCTTAGATTTTGCCTAATCGGATATAACAACTAACACGTGTCCATGGAATTTCTCCTCGAATTTCGTTTTAGAAACCACCGTTGACCTGTAGAAGCGATAACCACAAAATTTGAAACAATGAAAATCGTTCTGTAAGTTATCGAACTGTTTTAAACTCGTAGTTTTAATCTCATAGATCCTAGATTTGAGCTTCTGTCTGATCTTGCCATTTTTCAGTTTTACATCGAATGTTTAAAACGCATAAAGCATTACAAATTATCCGCGGGACTTAGAAGAAATCTTTCAGAAGGCAAAAAAAATTCGGATAGCACACACGTGCGCACTATTTATAAGCTCATGAACTTTTACGATTCGTATAAACCACTGTCAAAACTAAGTGCTGTGAACCATTTCTTTTAAGAAAATATAAAATTCAAATTGTCACCATTGGACTTACCTGAAACTTGCTATTATACGCCGAGGTTGTTCTTGTTGTGGTCCTATTCCTGCATTTATAGGTTTCATTACACTATCGACAATCTGTTCCAAATTGTTTTAAAGTTGTTGTCTCCTGGAAACATAAAAATTGTCTCTTATCATTCGCAGATCCTTGAGATATCTTAAAACTGTATCAAGTGCAGCTGAATAAAAATTTTAATATCTAATGTTGCTGAACGATACCGTTTTACATTGCAAAATCGTTGCGTTTAACGCAGTTCGATATGTATCAACAGTCTGGCAAGGATTCAGCACTGCAGCAATTATTGGTTCAGCATTACGCGAAGTAGGCATATGCTAGTAACTTCTGCAGCAGCAGTCGAAACAGAGAAGCGTTAACCTATCTTGATATTAATAAATCAATATATAAATATCTGAAAAAGGCCCTACAATGTGTACCTGTATGCTATTTTATTACTAATAGGTTATAAGGTTTGACGGAAACTAATTTTTGACGAGGGTGCACAGCCATGCATAGTGTACGTATTGAATCAGGAAAGGGATTGTTGTGTCGAGCGATCCCACATGCTGCTATAACATTTAATATAACAATTTTCACTCCATATTTATATACAACTACTATGTTCAATAATATTAAACAAAATAAAATATTTAGTTTTCACCTTGCAATGACTGAATAGCTGCTTTTGGAATTCGCTTCGGTGGTTTTGTAGCCAAATTTTTTTCAGGTTTGAGGTAGTTATACTGCGACGTTGATAGTGATCGTCTATACGAATTATTGCACTGCATTAAATTAGATTGCATTGTTCTTGCAAAACAAAAACTAAAAGCAACTATTGTTCATGGTATGTATACTATATGCATCTTGACGATTACACGCTGAAGCATTTCGTATCTGTCAGTAGGCGCAGTACCGAGCCATAACCCTGGACAAAGGTCTCAGGTTAGGTCCAGTCCAGGGAAGGATCCTGACTCGTAAACCCCATAGTACTCAGCATTGGCACATTGTCTAGACCCCACCCCAACTCCAGATCGGGTCAACTGAACATTTTCATCAGTAGTCCCCATTGTTGTTAAAAAAGTCTCTGACGGATTTCGAAATGAACCAGCAGTGGCATTATGACGTAAATTAGGCGTCAGTCCCTCCCGTGTTATAGAACTCCCCAAAGGACAAAATCCTCGGTGCATCCCTGGTGATCCGGCTGTGTCTGACTTACAATATGCAATTCAGCAGCATAAAACTTAGGTGGCTACGGACGAATTGGCTTAAATCAGTTTTACAAAATTATGAACTCGTTGTTTGTGGATACCGTGTATATGCACTCTAAACATGTTTGAAGTGAGTTTATCCCAATACAAGTCCAAGCGTCAGCCTGATATCGATAAGTCGTTACCATCACCGCAATAGTACGGAACTACATGACCTCTGATAATTTATGAAGCCAACTGAACAAATTACCATTAAATTAAAACTGTCTCACCCATGGGATAAATTCAGGTCGTGTTAGTATATACATACATCCTCGTATGTATAGAAGGAATTATCCCTTGAGTCTGGAAACCCCTTCCCTCGGGACCTCGCCGAATGCTTTAACCTGATGCACTCCGGGAGGATAGCTGGGAGCCCGCCCCCCTCCGCTCTGAGGTTCGCCACAGCTTCCAGCCGACGATACTGCGCCAAAAAATTTTGGTGAAAGTAGGCAAAAATCTCAGCACAATTAGCAAAAATTTGGCGAAATTGTGAAAAATTGGGATATAGTTGCTAAAAGTAAGGGAAAATAGGCAAAATTTAAGAAAAATTTTGAGTTCATATAAATTATGAAAATTTAGCCACCCTGACGATCTCCGCCGCCGACCAGCTGATCCCTCGGGAGAGGTAATCCTTCCGGAGCTGGTGCAGTGATATCCCCGCTAGGGCTTCGGGCCTTGAGCATGTAGTAGTGTATAATTGCTGAAGTAAGCAGTTAATATAAAGCAGTTAAAGTTGTTTTGCTATCATACGCGCAGAATGCGTTTCTGTTATAGCCCTGGATTTCAGAATGAAAACATCTGTCATTACTAAGTTCTTCATATATTATTAATTATTTGACTACACAAAACCTTCTTTTTATCAGGAACTATTATCTTTTTTAATCACCGATAGTCTATAACACATGTTGATGTCAATTTTTTGTGACAGTTTTCATTGTTTTTATAAAATGTTAAAAAAGTTTCTAACACAGCCTCATGTTTCTGGAGAATATTTGGAAACCCGCCATTTTTTACCATCTAGGTTTATAGCTTGCAGTAAGCAGTCCGGAAGTACCACTCCACCGCCAAAAATTGAACCGATAAAGGCTTTTTTGCCAAAACCAGATAAGTAAAATATCTAGGGGACCCGTAATATAGACGAGGCTATTACCTAGAAATACCATGATGGTATTACAAACATATGTTGCATAACTGAATTGTAAAGAAACATACATTTTCTAGCGACCTCACAAAACAACTTATTAACAAACACATTGTAACATTTTAACAATTGATCACACAAAATACTTCAATGATATTTAAGACAAGTATTCTAACATTTTGCATTACCAGATATTCTTTTAAAATTCAAAGAAATATTCATAGAAGTTTTAAAGAATTGTTTTTCCAAAATATAAGATTTAAATTTTATTTAAATTATAGTTGAAAAGGAAAGAACTGAAAACTTGCTTACTAAATATTTATTTATATGATTGTTTTCGCATAAGCACTATTTCCTGAGGAAGTTTTCGGTAATTTCCTTTAGTCTTATACCGCTGAAATATAAATAAATCTTACGTTTTAAAAAATAACGCTTTAACATTTCAAATAATAGTATTCTGAATTTTAACGGAGTATCCGGTGGTTCAAAAATCTTACAACACATCTCCTAAATTTCATGGAAGGTATATATTTTTAGTAAGGGGCGTTAGCACAAATTCTCGACTGGGACGGGGCATCCACTCATAGTGGGCGGTCAACCCAACATAGTAATATGACCGTATCATGTTGAAAACAATTTTGTTGCAGTTGTAAACTGAGGGGCACCAATATCAAACTGGGAGGCACCACCTGCAATGTATCCCCATACCGACGCCACTGTTTTGAACGTGTGCACGTTCCAGCTGTCACACCTTGTACCATATGTAACAAATCAGGCTACCGGTGTTTGGTCTATATTTTGAAAATAAATACCCTTCACAGATTCCGTTTTCAGTTTTTGTTCATTAAAGGTCAGCTGTTGCTAGGCGCCTGTGTTCTAATGACCACGTACAGCATTATACGTTGTCAGGATCAGAGAACGTTCTTAATCAACGACATGCAGTCTAAGATGTATCTCGTTGATCTAAAACCGTGTAACCATGCATTTACAGCAAAAGTGGAAATATTTCGCGGAAAGTTTTCTGTTTGACAATAGTTTCTTCCAAATATATCCAGCAATAATTCACAGTATGGCGTAATGACAAACCTAATTTCTCTCCAGATCCATGGGTTTAAAATGCTGCTGAAGATTGTATTCAATAATTTAATGAAACTATACCTGAATGAATATCTTGCATATGTCCGGAGCCTGTAACCAAATGTAAGTCGGATCTGTCGCTTTCTGGTTTTTATTGTTTTTTGCGTCAAACTGTTCATAAAACAACCCCGAAACTAGTTCTTTATTATATGTTTTGATAATTTTTTGTGCTGTTACTACCATGTATACCATGATATATGATGAT
This sequence comes from Trileptium ribeirensis, assembly GCA_030248225.1. Classification (NCBI taxonomy): domain Eukaryota; kingdom Metazoa; phylum Nematoda; class Enoplea; order Enoplida; family Thoracostomopsidae; genus Trileptium; species Trileptium ribeirensis. The sequence goes on along the minus strand of JASANE010005604.1, from coordinate 28,918 downwards.
GTTAATAAACTAATGGACTTGAATTGACTTGGCTTGTATATGAGGGGCTTGATAGTAATTGGGAGAGGCATCGCAATCGCTAATGGCTGCTGCCTGCAACTTAATTTAATAGTTTCTACACATAAAGTGACAGATTTGGGGGGTGACTATGTTTCCTAGGCCCTTGTCTACTCCCCTGTTGCACGCTAGAAGTATCACTAAAATCCAACTTTTTTTTGTCTTCGGATGTGCTTTTAATGAACTCTGGATATTTCTTGCGGCGACTTTTATTTCCAATTAGAAAACAAGGTCTAGGCTCTAAGTCAGATGTACAACTAATTTTAGCCTGAACTTTTCTTACCGAAGGCGCCCAAAACATTTTTTTCACGTTTTTCAAAGCTACGAGACGAGCTGCTACGCATATATGTATGTTATGCGGGATTCACGTTATAATGTCCCCACCACTTGGACCTTAGGTACCGCACACAGTGCCAGGCACACCCTAGACTACAGGGTGTCTTAGACACCCCTATGTTTTTAAATAAAGTTTCAAATAAATTTCAAACAAAGCTAGCTAATAGTTTGGCTTATTTCAGACGGTGTCAATGAACTGTCGTTGCTTTTTCGTTTTTCTGAGGGTTTCCGCCACCCCGTGGGGTCATTTTACATAGGGCCTACAGGATACCCTAGAAACACCGCATTGGCAAGCATAAATCACCGAAATACTACATTGCCAAAATGAGGTATCTCGGGGTGTGTCCGACACCCTCATATTTTGTTATATGGTGTGGGTGTCACTGTCACCACCTTTACGGTATAGTCTACACTACAGGGGGACAAAAGTTCCAACTGTTGGGGACATTATAACGTGAATCCCGCATTACTCTCAGTAAATGTAGTCTTGTGTTTCAGAAACTGCTGTTGATAAATTTGCTGCCAGCGACTTAACACGTAAAAAAAGTGGAAAATTTGTTAATATTTTGGGTCATCAAAAAATATTTAAGCATTCTGGGTTTCACTCTATAATAATATTAAGGAATACACACTTGCTTGAATAATCCAACCATGAGTGATACTACGCTGCTGCCATTGGGTTGAAAGGCGCAGTATATTTGCAAAAATAAACCGATCATATATGATATAAATATACGTGACAAACTAATTTAATTATATAGTCCACATATTTTCAAATTTAAAATAGCCCACGGCGACGAGCCTATCGTTGCCTTCTAGCCACCGTCACTGGGTTGTAACGGTGCCCAATTGCCTACACGAAATTATCGCTCTTCGACTAAACTCTTCAAACTAACGCAGCACCAGCCTATGAATAATTAATGTCTAGTGTGACCTAGGGTTTTCAGCCCACCGATTAAAATATATTCTTCTGGCATGCCATGCTGGCGATCCGTAAATATTTACAGCTAGCTGACTCAAACGATGACAACCAACTTACTAATGATTAATATTGCATCACAGTTTTTAGCGCATCCTCCAGCTGACATCCAGTTGCATCCGCATTGCCCCAAATCGCGACAAATGAAAGGCATAGAGCTTTTTTAAACTGTTTTTAAAATTATATAAATTTAGTAACATAAAAAAACTATGTGTAAAGTTACAAAATAACTTTTTTGTTATAGACAATGTTGCATGTGGTCGTCGGTTTACTAAATAAAATATTTTAAATTAATTAAAAAGGTCGAGAAAAAACAAGTGACGAAGTATAATAAAATAATAGTATTAAAGACCATGATAGATTTATAGATAAAAAGCATAATTTAAAAAGTTTTAAAAGTAAATTTACAAAATATCGAAAATGACAGGTGATTGAATAATACTTTAAAAACCCGCTATTATCTAGCCTAAATTAAATAGAAATTTGGTTAAAATTAAAAGTATCAGATTACATCCCTGCGGAACCGGGGATCTCGTTACTAAGGTATCATCCATAATGGCTATGATGATAATGATAGGTGGTATTTGAAACCGGAATTTTAAGACCTTGACCAACTTGGAGCCTACAACAATGCAACCGGCTGGCTGTCGCAAATCCCACAATGTACGCAGAAGTGGCAGCTCGGTGTAGAAATTTCATTGCTCGCGGGGATATTATCAAACTGGGTGAAGTCCGATGGTATCATCACGCCGCGAAGGTAATGCGTAGGTCCAACAAGAATTCTTTACCGAGGACATTAACGCAAAGAAAATCGAAACTATGTACTCAAAATTGAGGCTGTGGATGTCGCTCAAGGAAGTTGTCACACAAAAATTTTTTAACTAACTGCACATTTAGGTACATTTTTGCTTTATTTCTACAGCACTTTTACAACGCCAACGTAACCAGCAATAACAAGTGCGGTGTATGTGAAATAATTATTAGTTTAGCGTATTATATAAGTCTGTGTTCGGACCTTTCTAAGCATGATATCCAATATTAAGTTTTTTGGCAACTAAAAATACATCGAAGATCTTCACACAAGAACAATAAGAAGCCAGCAATATATTAAAGCTGAGGGGCTGATAATGTAATACCTGTATGTAACCATGCTTGCAACGACTTAATTTTAGTACCTTGATCATGATCGCTTTATGCCTAGTAGTCTCTGTACTTAATGTTTAGGTGTATTGGCGTCTACATTAGCTATGCACCCCATACAAATATATAGCATATTTTCGAAATCCAAGTCATTGAAATTAATTTATTAATCCTAATAGTTAAAAATGAGGGGAATAGTGAAAATTGGGGAAAACTTGGATAAAACTGGGCAAAATTGGCAAACATGGGTCAAAATAAAAAAAAATTAAAAAAAGTTTTGAGTCCCCAAAAATTTCGAAAATTTACCACCCACTCCCTCCCTGAAGCATTCGCTATTCCCAATGGGTCCTTGGACACCGCCCGTGTATGCCTATGGACAAGTTCAATATGACAAAATTATTTCTTAGCCCTCTTTATTTTTGACAGGGTTGACAGAAACATACATATTTGCAATGCCCATTACGACTCCAGAGAGAAAATTTTACAATAATCGCGATGACATATAGTTTTGCCAGTATATATTAGACTTAAACTCGTCGCTACGTTAAAGTAGCTCGTCGCGACAGCTAAAATTTTAAAAGTAATATTTCTAAAATTATAAAATGTACGAAAAGTTCAGTATCGAGGCCCCCCACAACATCTGAGCCCCCATTCCCAATTCGTGGTTTGGGGGCTATCCTCACGGCTCTGATTAGATAACAATAATAGTAGTATGCGACAAAAGACTTTACGTTTTAACCCTAATCACTTAACCAAATTCGTTTACCTTAAGGTGCGTGCGGCAGGGCCAGAATTAGCCCAATGACAGAATTTGGCTCTAGGTAAACACATCTTAATGTAAATGATGCATTAATCATAAATCGAAAACAATCTTTAAAGTGACATCACTTGTACGCCATATTAAACGAACATCGGTGGGAAATATAACAAGGACTAATATTACGACTGCAAATAAGAAAACAAAACCTTTTATGTGAGTATTAAAAACAACTTAATATACGGCTGTGAATTCATCAATGACGAGCTTTTATACGAGTGCTGACTTTTTAGCTTTGGAATTTTGTTTTGGAATATCGGAAGAGTCCACCAATACTAAGTACCCCGCCATCCAAATCTCGGGGAAAGTGTCCTGACCCCCAGGGACACCTAGATTTACGCATGTGTGTAAATTTTACGTAATATAGTATTTTATAAATGTATATATAAAAGATTAAAACCGCGAGAAATTCGTTTGCCACTTAAAAATTCTAGACGCAAACTTTTAGCTCGAAGAGTTCCATACTTAACTATGCCATTACTTTACTTTGAGAGTTCACCTGGATCAACTAATTACATGCACGAGGCGTAGAATCATTTTATATATAATCTGTGTAGTTTTCGGCTGAATTATCGTAAATTACTAATATTTGAGTTTCATGGAACATTTTTTCGAGGTACCTTAGTTCGACTGTGAAAGTTTTAGCGTTATGGTGGCTGAGAAATTTCCAATTCCACCACAGGGCATCTCAGTTACTTTGCATTACGGTCACATGCATTACCGGGCACAGAAAGTTGGTGGGTAATTTACAGTAACCAAGCAATACTTAATTAAGAAATTCATAAATACCAATGTAGTCGGTCAAACGAAAGAATGAATCGTTCATTTTTAATACCATCCATAATACTTAATTATTATTTTTTTGTTTTTAATTATATATATTTTTAGGTTTTACAGTTTTGATTTATTCGATGTTTCGGCAGGTGGCTTTATATCGCGGGAGTGCGGTTTGAATTTTTCGAGGATACTCATCGATACTGTAACCTTGGTTGCATTTCACGATTAATATGTGTTCACCATACTCATAAACAAGTATACAGTGAGCATAAGATACTATTCAAACTGCTGCTGATCTCGGAATGTAGAATGAAACTCTTGAAATTTGTGTGAAACTTCGCAAAGGCAAATTTATAAAACGACATCGTTAGTACACATATTTCCTACTCGTGTTCTGGATAAATGGAATAATCCTCCTCTTTCTTCAATTTTATATAATGGCGCGAACTAGATGATATGCAGGGACGGTTGGGTTGAAAGGCACAGTGTCCTTGAATAAATAGCCCAATCATATATAATATAAATATACGTGGTTAGCTAAGTAATTTAATTATAAAGTTCACATTTTTTCACATTTCCATTCCACAAGCCCATGGAGACGAGACAATCGTGGGCTTCTAGCCACCTTCGCTGGATTTTCACGATCACCGTTTGATTGCACGAAATTATCACCCTTCTATTAAACACTTCAAAGTAACGCATCAGAGGTCCCTGAATTAATGTCTGGTGTGACTTATGGTTTTAAACCCAATGGTTAAAATATATATGTCTCGTACAGTCTCTCCAGTCTGCTGCTTTCGGAAATTATATAGAATTCGACCGGAATATCTATATCTCAAATTTGGTACTAAATACTATTATACACTCATTTAATATAATCACTGGCTAAATAAAGCTGGGTTCCCATGCTCAAACTTTTTGCTAAAACTTTGAATTCAATATGTGAGCTCAAAATATGATCATATTTTGAATAAAATTTGCTAAAAATTGACTGGAATTTGCAATTGAAAAATCGTCATGCTCCAAAATTTGGTCTCAAATTTTTTCAAGATCTGTTCTCCGTACTTGATTAATTAACACAATATGTTGCAAAATTTTTAATGGCCACACTTTGAATTTTTCCAAAAATGCAAAAATACGTTCAAATTTTGGTAACAGTTGAGCTTAAATTTTGACTAAGTTTGAGCTGACGACTAGTGCAAATATTTGAGCTGGTAAACATAGATATACCTTAAAAATCTCGTTGTTGTTGTTGCTTTTGTGCCGTAAGTGATGTCGTCCGGATTCTTTCGTCTATATTTCATAATGTGTTCAACAAATTATTCTGTAAAACATCGAAATCAAGTTTATATGTATTCAAGCAAGGCGCAATTAATTGGACTTATAATATCGTTGATATCGCAGATGCTGCGTTTTTAATGTGTTCGAAGACCCAAGTGCTTTTGAAAACTGTGTTTGATATATATATTACAATATCATCTGAAAAGGCTGGTGCGTTAGCGGCACAATTATAGAGTGCCTTGATGATTAATTAATCAACTTCAAGGGAGTTGTTACTGTGGAGGGGTCGAAAAATGGGCGGTGTCCGGTTATTAGCATTTAATTTATTGGATTAGGATTAGGCTTAGTGTATATATGTCTCATATAAGGACCTAAGCTTAAGCTAAGTCTGAGACTTGGGCTTTAAATATGAATAACGGCGTGGCATGCATTACGCTTTGACTCCTCAGGGTTACCTTGGCCGTATATAAATCATTAAGGACTTCTTGTCCTTTACTGGAAAGTTGGGGTTGTCCCCTTAACCTGCTTCCTCCACCTTGCTGATTAGGGACCAACTTGCCAAAAGCCTTTTTGTTCTTTACCAGCTTAAAGAGGTTGTAGTGCATTTGTGTTGTTTTCTAACGTTCCGAACTATCATGCCAGCTTAAAAACGTTCATGCTAAATTATTCCTGCCACAACTTCAATATGACCTACGTGAAAATAAAAGCTTACGTATGTTAAGGCTTAAGGTAAGCGTAATTGAGGTGAGAATTTCGGCCCGCATCACGGCTCGGCCCAGTCTAGCTTGACACAGGGCCAGGGGGTCGGCACCCGACTACAACTGGGCCGGGCAAGGCCGAAATATTGCACATCCGGGCGGAGCCGGGCCACCCCGATTTGTAACGGGTCGAGTACGGTAGAAAAATTTCGGTTCGTCTCACTTCAATCAAAGACCGAATGATTAGTATATAGACGGATCTATAAAATTGGGTTCTTTTTCAGAATTTTTTATGGTGCTCATTTCATATATACATATATTTCATATGTTATTAATCTTTATATCGCATGTGCCAGTTATATGAAGCAGGACTGCACCCTTTCAAATGAGCCGGCCGGACTCGGCGGAAATTTTGCTGCTTCGGCACGTGCCGGGCAGATTTCGATTTTCAAAGGGCTGGGCTGGACCGAAATGTTGCTAATCACGGCCAGGTTGGGACAGGCCTACGTCAATTTCCAACCCTCTATATATTTCTAACCGGCGGTTCCTAAAAATTTCGGCCCTTTCTTACTTATAACATACAGAGAATTCAATTCATCTGTGCTAAAAGACGCTGCGGAAGCGAAACAAATTTTGTACTATAATTAGCTTTCGTATTTTATTTGAATCAATATAAATCATTATAGTTATGTTTACGTTAATATTTCAACATTAACTTGAAGCTATTCCACTGTACGTTTTCTTATAAAAGCTAAGATTCTAAGAGCCTTGAATCGCCTTCGGATACGAGGGTACAGTTTTTCAATTGTGCAATATATAAGGTAGAATAGTTGACTGTGAAAATAGTTTTATGTCATATCGTCATTTGAAACGTTTTTGTAATTTAATCTTATAATTGTGTTGCTCAAAGTTACCTTATGTTAGTTGGGGTATCTGTAAAATTTGTTTCTACCAAAGGTTTCTATTTTGTCTTGAAAATGTTGGGACAAGGCTCTAACAAACAAATGAATATTAACTAATAATATGTTTTTTAAATTATCATAAATCATGCTTTTTTCAAATAATAAAAACTACTGGGATTGAAAAGTGAAGTTGAGTGATCAACATATATTAGAGCTTAATACGTTAATAAATTGCCAAGTTAAAATCGGTAAACAACAAAACTGCCACTCCAAGTTTACTCTGAAATTTAACTACTCAACATTGTACGGTAAAATCATTGTTGTGATATAAATTTGGAAAAATCTGGGGAAAATTGACGAATATGGATTTATTTTCTGGGAGGGCATAGGCAAAACAAAGGGGGTGCTCCTTCAGCTTGATTGATGGCGAGCAGCTACCCCTGCCCCTGTTCACGGATCTCTGGACGGGAAGAGAGCCAATGATCCTTCTCATTCTTCCTAATATTTCCTCATAATCTCACACCTTCCCCCTGCATTCAGTCTGGGGACACATCCTTCGTTCTGCCCACCTCCCCTAGAAAATAACACAGGTTTCTGAAATTTACTCAAATTTTCTCCGACTTTGTCGATTTGCTGACGCGCGGAGTAAATATGGCTTAGGGAGGGGCGTGCGATCCTTAGGGCACGTCTCATCCCTTGTGAGCGCCTATACCCCAGATATATTTTATATTGCCCCACAGACGTGTTTTTTCTTAGCTTGTCCCCCAGATGTTTTATCTTAAGTCCCCCATCGAGATGTGTTATATCACAGCTTGCCCTCAAACTTACAATCGCACAATCGCTACCGGGTGACCGTAATTTCCCTAGTTTTTCTCACAATCGTGTAATTTTTTATACTTTCCTAAATTTACCGTGCCTTTTCGCCTTCAAGCGACTGCTTGGTAAAGAACAGAGGTAAACAGGGGTAAACGTAACTCTGAGTGGTCCGGCCTACCGGGATAACCTTGCTACCCAACACGACCCGCACACATTTTTGTGCTACATATTATATAAGGCAATTAACTCAATATACATATATATGTCTAAGAATACACATTGCACATAAATTTTTTAACTAAACGCTGAAATTTTGATCAAATTTGGATAAAACTTCGAAAGCATTTCTTGAAATTTTTTGGTAAATTTGAAACAACGATCACAATTAAAGCTTTTACACCTTATCCAATCAGAGACAACGACAAATCTTAAAAAATGAACAGCAAAAACATTTAACAATTTATTGCCAACAATTTTAGAAAATCGTGATTTGTTATATATTTCCATTACAAATTACACCCTAATTACCGAAAGCTGAGCTAAAATTTTGACCCTGTGACCACACCTTAAGTAACAAAAAATAGTATATAAAAGTCTGATGTATAAATGTCAGAAATAATTATTTAAACTTATTTTTCGCAGTAATATTCTTTCTCCAGATTAATCTTAGTTTAGTTATCCCAACAGATTATGTGCCGCGTGGATAGAGGTTAGCAAGACGGAGGTCCAGGCCTTCAGTATTTAGACACTGCGTTAAGGCTGACTACCCTCCTATATTTTGCAGCGGCTTAGATGTGAAATCTAGATCTTGCCTTTTCTGAATCTCCTAATCCTATTGATAACAAAATAAATCATACATAGTGTTGACCACCCCCCCCGACTCCCCGTTTCCCATTTTATAGATAGACCTGAGTTATTACTACACCACAGCAAACCCAATTCGACCTCGAGGTGTGCACAACTCTAATAGTCTTTACATTTTACTTTAACTTTACGTTTTTGACACGTTTAACGAACAAACTTTTATAATTCAAACATTTGCAGTTGAGAGAAAATTTTAATTTATCTTTTCAATTCCGATATTTAATTACCCCATATATGTTTTCGGACGGTAATAAAACAATAGCTTAAGCTAAATAATACCTTATCTCCTATTGGCTACTTCGGTTGGTGTTTCCTCAATTCTCATTGTTTATATTTTGGGTTCGTCTTGGACCGATAGCAAATCGCAAGACACATAACGCCATTATAATCAGGCATTTTTAACCATGAAGCTTTTTGATTGGATAAATAATTTTGTTCATAACCCTGTCACGCAATCAAATTGCGAATATATATTAAAGGCGTGGTTTATATAATAATTTATCGCTTATTCATTGGCTAATATATCTGACAATACATTCTTTTTTGACCAATCAAAACTTAGGGGTACAATACAAGGCAGGAATTAGTGAACACAATTATGCCGAACAATGTGGAATAACTTGTTGCTTGCTAATTGCAATTTTACAATAATTAACTGTCTCCTGTTTTATACATCCATCCATCAGGTTTTTTAATTCGGTCAAGCTGCTTAGGTGTAATCGTTAGGGCTTCGCTTTATATTAACTAAGATTTATTATTTTATATTAAGTTTTTTATTGAGGGAGAGCCAAACATTTTAACAGGCTGCGTTGGGTTCTTTTTAAATCTTCACGCAGTGGCTTAGCCAAGCCGTGGTGGCATGGTGCAATTTCACCACTTTTGATAACGAGATGAACATTTTTTATTGTTAGTTATTTTCGTTTTTCCTTTATGTTTCTTCGTTTTTATTCTTGTTTTTATTATTCGTTAAAATTGAATCCTCTTCGCGAAATCCTGGCTATGCTTCTGTCTGCAAGGACGGCGACAGTTGTAAAATTATGTGATCTCGGATGGGTACAAATGTGTCCTCTTAGTGAGTCCCGTAACTACAGCTAACTCGATACTACACTGCTATCGATCGGTTATTTGCTGGAGAAATTTGATCGGTCCGACCAATATAAAGCAACACAGTTACTTGCTAAAAATTATTAAATATCTCTCTATAAACTGTGTAATTTAGCGACAAAATAAATAAAACAAAATAATTAAACAATTTTCGACAATCAAAAACAAAATAAGTCTCGCTGAACTGGCTACTGACCTTACATATTCTTGTTTCAGTAAACATTTTATGAGCATAGTTTTATAGGCTTCTAGTGCCCTTCATTGAGCTAAATTTTTGACGAATTTCGTGTGCATAATTAGCTCAGTTCTGGCGAATACATTAAACTAACGCAGCAGCAGAGGGCAGGTCAAGCTGGTAATTGGTGTGGTCTATGGTTTGTAATCTAACGGTTAATAAATGTTCATATATTGATCAAGATGAATGCTCCGGAGTCAGGTTAATTAGATATATATATGTTATTATATATATGAATATCTATAAAAGCCCAAAATCGCTCGGCATATTTACTGCAGCGCACCACACATCCGGTACGGTATAGGCGCGTTACGAATAATTTTGTCCATTTTCCCAAAATTATGAAGCTATATACCTAATAATAGGGAGGGAGGTGCGGCCCCTATTTCCGCAATATTCTAATATGCAATTTTGCTCGTAATTCGCGCGAATTCAGCGCGGAGAATTACGGCATGGGCAGCTTCATAGAGGTGAAGTAAATATTGCTTAGGGGATGGGGACACGGTTTGACCCCAAATACCCCAACGGATTCCTGTTGTATAACACAAATATGTGTGCCCAATATATATACTAATATATCTTAACATTTGTGATGTGAAGCGCGCTGATGACAACGAATGTCCTTGACTAGGTAAACCGCAAACAAATGACAATTTAGATGTATGACAACATTTGACGATTGTCACAAACTTTATGTTTTTTGTGATTTAATTATAAACGATGAAAATATATTTTTAATAGCATTATATCTATATTATTCTCATCTATATAGATTAAAATGTTATATAATCTATGTTTGACCAATTCGGCAAATGCATTTTATTGCAATCACACATAATTGTTGTACTCCTGAGCACAATATAACGCAGATTACTGTAGCCGTTTATTTGTTGCCTGGGTCATAGATACCGACCGGGGATACGGGTGGTTCTACCCATCTAATAGACGGACCCCCTTAGGCACAAATCCCTAAAAAGCGTCCTGCACCCTGCTCTACCCCCACCCGCGAAGAAATTTCTCCGCCGTCCCAAACCGATAGACCTTGGACACTTATGGTCTTGTCGCTTTTTGTATTTTAGGCCGGATTTATGCGCTAAATGTGACTTTTTGGAAAGTCACATCATTTGTAAAATTTTGTCATATTTTTATTTGAAACAAATTTTAGCAGTCGGAGCTACGGGAGCTTAAATAAGTAGATAACGATCTTCCAGCATCGCAGATAACCTCAAATTTGCATACTTGAAAAGCCAGATATCAGGAAACTGATCAATTTTACTTCTAAAGCGCATACATATTCCTTTCTGGCTTATTGCTTCCCAAAAAATGTTGCAGAGGGCATAAACCAGATGTACCAATAATTATGCAAGGCGACGAGAAATGAATTAGGATAACCGTCAAGTTCAATCTATAAAGGAACGTGCTAAAATGGATAAAAAATGCTTTGCTGCTAATACGTCTTTCAGTAACGCTGATAAAAATTTTTAAACTATCGCTACTCTAGTTCATAAAATATAAGAAAACACAATGTCAATATTTTGCACTGATTGGGATTTAACAGCAGAAGCAAAAATTTTATCAAACCAATCTAAGCTAGGTACCAATATTTTAAGGGAGATGGCACGAACTAAGAAACGTAATAACAATGCGCAATGGGAATAGTAACAAGATATATAATTAGTGTAATGCTTAGGCTAAGCATTGTTCAATTATATATCATGTCAGGCTTTGAACGTAGTGTGAACCAGGCTAGGCAAATGCATCAAATCCAGTAGAAACCTGAAATTAGTATACCATATGTATAACATATATAATATATTAATGATACATACATATATTAATATATATAATATACATTAATATATATTATATGTATGTGTGTTTCTGTAATTATTTTGTTTATATATGGTTGCACCTACAAGATCGCATGAACGATTTTGAAACTGTGGTGGTGTCACGTCAAACACATGCAGCGCAAAAACTTTCCTGGTCTATTGCTATAATTCTTGCTACTGCGAAATTTTATTGCTTCTCCTAAAAATGAGAATTTTGGTCAAAAAGATTATTAAAAAGAGAATTTAGTATTCACATGCCAAGTATTACTTATCAAAATTGTACCAAGTATTATCTGTCAAAATAACGTAAAATAAAATTAATAAAATAATAAAATTAATAATAAAATTGGTAACATGCGTTAGAATATACTTATATTTCAAGTCTTTGTATAATCATTAGTATCCAGGCTCCGTATGCTCATAGGCCGGATGATTCTTGAGATAGAGAGAAGTTGGCCGGGGGAGTCACTTATGTTTTGCAATTTATAGCAACTTATTATTTTCCTCAGTTTTGACAAAATTTTCCTAATTTTTTGCTATTTATTACTAAATTTTCCTGTTTTTGGTCAAATTTACATTTTGCCAATTTATGCTGATTTTCCTCAATTTTTCCCCAGTCTGCCAGTTTTCGCAAAATTTTCTCTACGTGGCCGCGCCCAGCTGTGTGAAGGTATCCGTGAGAACCCGGCATCGGTCGAGACGGTACGAGCTCAGTTCTTAAATCTGCGGGTAGCGCCTATAATAAACGCGGGTAGGGCTACCCGTAACGTTCACAATCCTGCGCGTCCATCAGCAGCGATATTGGATAAATGACTTTGTGATTCCGTATAATTGTTGGAAGCGGGACAGGAAATTGTCTGCCAAATTGTTCATCTGTCCCGCCTCGCTCTGCGAAGCTCCACCACACGTGTTACTAATGAACTACATAGGCACTACAAACGGTGGCAGCCAAATCTTAGACTGTACATTATCACTGTGGCATTTTCTCAAACGTACGTTGCGTTTTTCACGCAAAACGGATCATTATTGCAAGGTCTTCATAGGGGTAAGCAAACAACACGAAATTTGCAAAAAAACATATTTCGAATACTTCCCCATGCAGTTACTCATACTTCCAGGCATTTTAGAAATAGTTATAGTACGATCATTCAAATGTTTTAAAACGTTTCGCTGCATTTTTTCGTTTCCATCCTGAGTTAATATTGGCTTTGACGCTATGAAATTTGTCAACTCTGACCTGAGGTTGCTAAACTGAGCCTTAGATGGCAACTCCTATAGTTTGTTACGTGGCCGTTCCAAAAAGGGTTTAGAAATACGGCGAACATAGAATGTAAACTGTTCAGTCAATTAAACATGGTTATCCCACATGAACAACGTCCGGTGCTTCAATGGTTTTAGGAATAGTATTGCTCTTCGTTAAGTTTGTATAATCATTAAGGAGCTGCACGCTTTACTCAAGTATTTGATCCAAGCTGACCCGTTTCGATACGCCTGTAACCCGCGGGGCAGCAAATTGGCCCGGAAGTCGACCCGCCCTACTTCCAACTACATAATTAGCACCATCAAAGAGGCATAGTGGTCCCGTTATGTCCTAAATACATAATCATTCTTTTTTGCACCCGCTTCGAAATTACAAGGTGATTTTGTTTAGTCACTATTTTGTGATAGCTTTTAATGGATTGGGAAGTGAGCGCTGTCATCGAAATGATTAAATTTTTCTTTTACTGATCGCTGTTTCAAATTGTGGATGGCTCATTTTCGTTATTGAGCGTATCTAAAAGGCTGTGTTATTGAGCAACCCCCCAGAAAAACTAAACTTTTCTTTATTGCACGGAGCTTTGCCAAAATAAATTGCTGTGTGACATTTGAAGTCCTTTGATTTCATCGACAGCATTTATGTATAGACATTTCTTCAAAGAACCGTTATTCAAAATATAAATTTATATTCGTTCAACGTATAAATTTAGATAATAAACATATTAGATATATATCAGAGATATATAGATATTGAATAAAAGAGATAATTGTTAATATCAATCAATGATCGAGCTGCATTTATATAGATTTTTCCCTACAGGTTTCAGTTTATAAAACCATTAGTCATGAGCGTTTTAATTTCTTCCTAAATTTACTTATTCGTTGAACAGCAAGGTTATCTTATCTGCAGAGTAGTGTGCATAGCAATAATTAAGCGAACAAACATAATTTCATGATCCAACAACTTGGAACCAACCACGAACATCCACTCGCGGAAGCCCACTAGCTCGTGACCGTCCAGGCGCGGTAGTCTACCAGCGAACGGGTATTCTAGGGCGGCCAGCGAGCGAGCAGCGGTTCCACTTATTTTTGACCCCAAATGTGTATTCCCCTGCATTTTTGTATGGACAATTTGGCCAGAAATGTTACAGAACTTCCACATAAGTTTGCACAGCTAACTATTGTATAATTATTTGTCACCGCTTTGCTTTACTAATTAGTTAGTATCTCAACTCGCTATTTTATTGCTTGATTTATTTCCGTTCACTACAGCGTTGACCTGAGCGATAATAATAATAATAATGTGTAAAAACATACTGAAAATGTCAAGCTGACTGCAATACAAATGTGTCGAACAGAATTATGTTTCGTTTGACTTCTCCATTGCAATACAAGATTACTGTAGTGGTGGATTTAAAACATTCCTTCGACCTGCTCGCAGCAAGCAATGAACAAAGTGATCGATCGATATAAACTGGGAGTGGAGTGTGTGTGTTCTGTTGATCAAAATCGATAAGCTAACTCAAGCTATACTAAGCAAACAAAGCAGGGGTGTAGCTACAAATCTAACAATGGGGCTCAGGGGGGTTAGGACGGGATATGCTAGGTTTGGCAGTGTTTAATAACTTACTTCACGAACATAATATACAATCCGTTTTCCTGTCAACCTTCACCATGCGCAGGGATGATGATACCGCGGACGGGCAAGGCACGGTCCAACCCTTGGCTACGCCCCTAAACAGAAGCGCTCGCTAGAAGTGTTTCCGATTTTTGTCTACTACAACAGGTTGTTCAAAAATATATATAATTGCTGTTTGATGTGTTCGTACCGCAATAGTTTGAAAGATTACTGTAGTTCTGAGAGCCTATTCTTAGAAAAACATTGTTAATTTTTCATTTTTTGACGATAAACAAAGTTGAACGTATACGGCTATGTAATTTTAGGTTAGCTATGCGGCTGTTATCAAGTACCAAATGCTTCACAAGTACCGTTTGGGTTTCTACCATTTTTGGTCGTATGTTCAACCTGAAGCCTGTTCTAAACTATGCTGGTATAGTTCTACTCGTAATATTTGTGACCCTATACAGTGTCTACTTTGGCATATGAATTCATGGTTTATCATTTAATTCGAATCAACAAATAAACGATATAGCAAGGTTTTCAATCGTCTTAACTTCGTGCCATATTAGTCCCTTGATGTTTTTGCATGTTAGAGACATCATTTTTTTGCTTGTAACAACAACGAGTCCAGATGTAAAAATTCAGATGTCGGCGGGAGTTGAACACCCACCTTCTGAATTGATAAGACGGGACAGCGCGCTAAACCCTCGGCTACGTTCTAATAAACGTTTCCCGCATTACATTGGACGTCATGTGCATTGTGTGGGTGTCCCAAAGAGACTTGAAACGCGGCAAATATTCTAGTCTTAATAATTTAGAGTGTGTAGAAATCTATTAACAGCAATGAATCGGACAACATGGTAAAAATAAAACATTGAAAGCTAGCTGCCCGAATTTCGCGGTTAGGGCCAGAAAACTCGTTATACAACCGCTACACCTTTGCAAAGACGATTTGGATCACCCTTTATATCCTAGCCCGTGCGTCTTTTTAGTTTGTTCAATCTCTGGAAAAACACAAAAATTGCTGCACAAGTTGGTTAGTTTGCTCAAAAGTTACGCAGCTGCAAAGGAACAATTAATGGTTGCTATTACCTAGGCTAAACTAACGATTCAAACAACACTTTTTGGCGTCAGTTTTGGCTTATGTAGCTATTATATATATCGTTTTGGCAGATACAGGTATGAGCCAACGCGAAACCATAACAGCTGATTTTTTACAAATTTATTTAGTTGCTATGATACATCTGATACGATGGCTGCTCATACTGGGTGGGGGAGGCTGCATTCCGCCTCCACTTATAGTTTTGACTTTTGGTGTTTTATTGCTACTTTTATGTCGGAGTGCGGGAGCTCAAATAAAAAAGCCAAATTATCTGTTCTCTGGTGTGAAAAACGTTGAAATTAAAAAAAAACACTTGCGTTCGAATACCGAGAAAATTTTGGTCGTATCAAGCCAAATAGTACATTTCCGTCTTTAATTTAAGCTTTACTTTCTTATACAAAACTTTGACCGGGCCTCTTCATTAGCAAAATAGTGTGTGCACCACTGATACGAGGTTACATTTACTACAATGTTCTGTTTCTAATGAGGAGTCACTAAACTTCTTTCGCATAACACGTTAAGAAAAACCGAAATTTTCAAAAATTGTCTTACAACACACAAACTAGGATTTATGTGCACGATCTGGTTGATGCTACATTGGTCTTCAAACATCCCCGGAAAGGGCGTTCAGCGCTTGGTAGCAGTTGAGTATAGGGTCGTAAATGTCCTCGGTAAAATATTCGTGTCACTTGTATACTATTAAATGGTATATTACGTTAAGTTTCCCAAATGGCAAACTGAAAAATTTTATTTTTGAAAAAATTATTTAAAAAAATTTCAAAAAATCTAGCTAAGAGCCCCTACGACTATGCATTGAAGAGTGAGCTTATAGTGCACAGTTTGACAGAAGATATTGAAAACAAATATGACAGTGTCTCCTTGTTTCAATGTTTTACTGTTAAATACGTAGACTTATGTATATATATATATATATATATATATCTATATATATATATATATATATATATATATATATATATATATATATATATATAATATGAGTGTATATGGCGCAGATATTGTCTGGTTTGATTTGGGCCAGTGATGCAGCGGTAGCGGACTAGTCTTGCAAGGTAAAGGCCCGGCAAACCGATGCACCTGCGGATCTCAATCATGCAAATATGCGATATGTTTTTACTGATATAAGTAAACATCCCAGCTACAATTTGATTCGCCTCATCGCTACCAATTTAGATTTGTGTCTAACTCACTTATTTCAAACTCAGGTCTGAGCAGAATACTTAACTGCAAACCCCGAGTTGCGTGCCAAACTTAGCCTGAGTTAGTTTGAAGTCGGGAGTTATTTAACTCAGAGTTCTAAATATTTAAAATCTAACTCACGCGAATTTGCAATGTAGTTTTTCAGTTAATAACTTTTAAACGGGAAATTAGCGGTACTTTATTTAAACTCGGAAGCACATTGGTAGTTGTTAGTAATATTTTTTGTTCGATGTGAATGATTCCCTCCATGTACGGATGGACATATATGTAGGAATCGCTGCCAGTTGCCTAGCATTTGTTAAACACACTAATATCAGCCCACATATTGGCTTATCGTATATAAATCAGGAACCCAAAATCATGTTCTAGGCGAAAATTGCCACTTATTTTATATATACGCTTTTCAGTCTGTATCATGACTCTGATTGGGCCGATTTGAGTAGAATTTCCATAACTTATATTTCCATTACTTTTAACATAAATTATGTGTCGGTTTATGTCATAGAAGTTATGACTAGACTCATGCATATGAAGCAATCTAGGCTGACATCTCTACTTTGAAAGCAAAATCCTAATTCATTAGGAAAATGCAACGAGAATTGTCCTGGAACATAGGGGTGTCGATTTGGCAAAGCAAGTATACACTTATCGTGCAGAGCTGTGCCCGGGCAATGCGGGCCAGACAGTGTAGTAACACAAATCTTCAGCCCGTCGGTAGCGCTACACGCGCCGATAGCAGGTACCCGTGACATACATAATCCATCATGTTTAGCAGTCAGTGTTACTAAAATGGCGAGATGGTTCCGTCTGATTGGTGGGATCAAAACGACATAATGGTCCCGCTTACTGAACCTTGTCCTGAAAAGTTGTTCCATCTTTTGGCAACTCCTGTTGAAGTTGTTGCAAGGTAATTTCCTTTAGTCGCCACTTTGTAATTTCCTTTATTAGGCAGCGAGAATTGTACACTTTATTGAGCGCGGTTCAAAAGAGTAGTGAATGATTCCTCTCCTTTGGTCCGGGCCATCTAAAATGCTGCGTTAGTAGGTATGTATTCGTCTGAAAACTAAACGATTTAATCAATAGGCACTCTGACCAATTCCATAATATCAATAAGCGAGAAAATATTATGTTTTTGTTGTGGTGTTAGGGGTGAGTAATATGCGGGACGTTTCTTTGTCGTGTAGCCTAGCACAGAATTCACTATTTCGAAGATAAATGCAGAAGAACAGTTTGAAGTCTATAATGATTCCGAAGCCCCGATATATGTGTACACTTCCTGGGCTTGGCGGGCCTGAAAATATTCCCCTGAGTTTGCGGATATGGTACTAGTGTCGGTGGACAATCCTCCAAATATCGCGGGTATCCAAAAGATTTTGCACACCACAGGTCTAGATATGGTGGTTCAAGAACTTAGTGGTCTTGACTTGACTCTTCAAGAAGTGTAAGTTTGGTTGTCCCATGACATGGTGGAACTAGGGAGTCATAGTCCATACTCCAAGAGCGTGGGAAGTAATGTTTAATGCAGACAATGTCGGCAAATCTGCAAGAGTAAGGCCGAAAATGACCGCTGCGTAAATGACCGCGGCTGGTGATATAGGAAATCTGAACAGTGCCACACTCTTCAAAGGATGGAATCATCATTGGCGCTACGTTGTATATCTGTATAGATTATCCGGCATAGAAAGCCATTTTATGTATTAGTGGTCGAAATACAACAACTCCTGTTAACGATGTAAGCTGTATTTAATTTATGCTTCAGGCACAACCGCAGAACGGTATTATTGGGTTACTTTTGAGCTACCAAGCTATATTTTCTTCAGTTAAGATCCCAGTTGGTTCCCGGTATTTCGAAATTTAGACCATCGCTCGGTTTAAGCTTTCCGGTATGGTGTCTGTCATGTGACGCAGTGTATGTTGTGAAGCGATAGACTTGTCGTGTGGCGTGCGTCTACACTTGCGTTGTTATTAGTTCGCTTTGCGAGATTCCTTAAACAATCGAACAAAAGCTCATAGAAAGATAGCATAGTGGTTAGTGTACGAAGCTCGAAACCAAACGAACCAGGTTCAATCCGCCGCTGCTATAAAAGTTTCTTTAGCATTAAACGAAATCTTAATTAGTTACTTAAATTAGACAATGAATGACGCAAATGTTTAAAATTATTGGTTCTACAATAATATAATTTCACTGCGTTGAGCTATGGTTGCTGGCAATATATATGTATTCAGGTATGTATGATGAGAATTACACTAACTGCAATATGGTTACATGCCTGTGTAATATTTAATGCAATGTTCCAATGCATTATTGCATGCACCACTACATAGCTCCAAATAGCCGACAAACTTATAAGTCCACTTTATACAAAAATTGTATGCATGACTTAAGAACATCTTGTTATACAATGAATTATTATTCATGCGTGCTGCAAAACTTGTGGCCATAACAAATGTTTAAGTTATGCCGTAGCAAGTAAGCTTGAGAGTGACAAATACATATACTGATTTTGAGACAAAATAAATTCGGGCCCTAACAAACGCATGTTGTTATGGGTCTATCGCCTATTCTTCTTTTGGTCTAGCTTCTAGCAGCAGAACAGGTATTTCGAAAGCATTTTGTACATGGGTATTTGATGAATCCTGACGAAGCAAAACAACAACAGAACCGCAATTATTAGTTGCAATATTTAAATGGAACCATAGCCATCATTCTACAACTGCTTATTATATTATTATTATTATTATTATTAGGTATATTCTTATAATTTACTAACAATATTAGCGCTTTGAAGCGCAAATATTATCGTTAAACTTTAAATGTATATTCATAATTGGTGCCGCAATTTTGAACACGGACAACATTGTGGTACAGTCATCAACACTTGTAAAGTCGTTGAGTCTAATTCACCAATAAATCAGAATTTGAATCAGTCTGAGATAGCAGTTTTTAGATGATACTTTTCAGCTAAGTGTCGGGTATGCTTTTCTCCACTCTGAGTTAAGATTGCCTCCGCTGACTTATGTTTGATTAAGTTACTGGGCGAGTTTGGGACCGAGCCGAATGCGTTAAACTTTACTTACCACACACATACAGTATATACCAGGGAATAACCGGTACCGAAATTTACCGGAGCCGGAACCAGCAACCGGAACCATCCATTTAAACCGGAACCGGAACTTGGTCTTCGAAATTTATATATAGTAAAACAGATGAAGGAAGAAATCAAGGTATAGTGGATTTAAAATACATTAAAAATTACTTTTACATTAAACTTAATGTATTGCGGTGGTATTATTGCTTTTCTGAAACTTTAAAGAGACTGAGGAAGCTAATAATATTTATTTATCGATCAAATATGTCGATTTTTGGACACCCAGACCAAAAAATGCCTTCCACTATACACCATTCCGTGTACTGCATCAAATCGAATATGCTTACAAAGCTTGGAGTGTAGAATACACACTTTCGCTTTGTCTCCAGTCGCCTTCCTTTACTACACATACGTTTGTTACATGTTCTTCTGTAGGAAACTTGAAATTATTGGTTTATAAGATCCTAGGAGAAAATAATAGATAGAAGGTAATTTTCTGATCAGTGGTCAGAGATACTGTTTAGGCTAGCGTTGGACAACCAGTGCCCGTCAGTTAGATGATAATGATGAAAACTTTCTAATCAGAATGCTATAAATGAGACACACTGTGATGCTGCTCGCACAGTTTCAATAAATACAGTTCTTTCCCAAGAAAGCAGTTTCTAGCTGCGTTGGAGATAACGTTAGTTTACTTCAATTTAGACTGATTTACCAAGTTTACAAGCGCATTGGCTGGTTCTTGAACAATTTATGTTAGCCAAGCATACCCTAAGTACTTCTGCGTAAGCCATACTCTGTTACCTAGTTGGACCGGTTTAATTGAAACGTACCCCACAGACTTCTGGATGTGTAAAATAGCTGCTACAAGCATCGACGTGGCCTTGATTTGCTAACAAACTCTTGCAGGTTATTATGAAAAATTCCAACTGAAATTATGTGCACTACTTACGTTTCAAACGTCAAATTGCTTATTTAATCTTTTCTTTTGCTTGTTTGTATTGGAGCTTGATCATTGTATAATATATATTACATATGTTTGGATCACAGATGAAGCAAAAACGTGGAAAATTTCAAACAAAATTTTTAAACCGGAATTTCGGTTTCGGTATGGTTTTTGCCCTTTACCGGAACCGCAACCGGAACACGATTTTCGCCGGAACCGGAACCGGAATTCCGGTTACTCCCTGGTATATACGTATTGGTATCTTTTGGCACAATGTATCGTTTTTATTAAAGAAATTTTTGCTGTCCGTTCAACAATATTAGTTGTATCAGAATTATCTAATATAGTCGTGCTAAGTTTGTTATTGACCTTAAAGTAAGATTTACAAAATTACCATTTGAATTTCTGATTTCGAGTATGAAAGTTTGCATTTTACATAAGTGTAATATCGAACATTAAATTCATTATGACCATTGTGATCTCTTTATTTCTTGAACACGAAGATACGAAATATACATGATCTTCCTATATATATGTTGTTTTCGAGACTACCCGACGCCTAGGAGTTATTAACCGTCTATAACAAATTTATATAAGTATATAACGTGTGAAGAACCTGCGTCAGTTGCAAAACAAAATTTGCCAGCTTTGTTACAAATCTGACCATTTAGATTTTGAACTGAAGTGTAACTTGATTTTTGCATTAAGAAATTGTTGCCGAATGATGATCAGGTTTAGTCCAGAGTATGTTCATATTTCGAGCTGGTTCTGCTCAGACTGAAATCTCTAATTTTAATTTGAAAACTGAGCTTGTCTAGGCACATTCAGCAAATATTCAAGAGATTTCATTATATGTGCTATATGTCTTTTTCAATGTTTTTTTGCAAAAATGTAATAAAATGGAGCGTTACAATGCTGTTCTGTTAACAGTTATGTTTCCTGATATTGGTCATATTTTGTTCAGACTGATTAGTTTCTAGAACAATTTCTGCTCATATTTTATATCGGCTCCAAATTTAGGCTTGACAACTGAACTTATGCAGGTACATTCAGCTAGTGTTTGACAAATTTACATTAGTTAGTAACCTGTCATTTGTAAATTGCATTCCAGTTTCTGTAAATCAGAAACCGACTAACAGATGTTGTTATATTCTTCCAATTTATTGGATGTGTTTAACTAACTGTACGCCAAGTATAAACATATCTAATTTGTATATGTGCTTTGCTTGCGACGCGATGTTGAACGACCATTTATTTATCTTAGGAAAATATTATTCCGAGTTTTTTTATTCTCTGTGCCTATTTTACTATTTTGGCTTTACGAGCCTTTTTATGCGCCTGTACAAACACGTTACACAAATTAATTGACTCCAAGCCCAGTTTCACTTTTTTGTTCCAGGTGTAGTCATATAAACCCTAAGCAATCTCGTATCGTTCGGTATCGTTGCACCATTTAGTTCGTGACGGAATAGGGTTGTTTCTAGCGGACGGTTTTTATATATGCCTGCACATTTTCACTATGATATTCTTTAAATCGTGTGGGACGAACTGCTTTAATATATATTCATATTCATATATTTTGTGCATAAAATGCACAGTTGCTATTCCCATTTACCTGTATTTGGAGTTGGGCCTTACAACAATTAAATTACGATGCACTTTTATGCTGCACATGAATCGGCAATGATTTGGCAAATCTTCAACTTGACGGAAACATTTGTACGCTTTTGAGACGTAGAGTCTTAGATAGTTTTTTGCCCCGATTTGATTTTTTAGATAGATAGGTTCCATAGATTTAAGGTATAAGGCTCGGTTTTTCTTCATTGCTGCTAATTGGTCGACAACCAATCTTTTCGCGCCTAAATATTAAATCCTTGAATCTGGACAGACTCTTGATTTCTGCGCTTAAGCCTAAGCTTGCTGTTCTATGGCTTGATTCCCATCATTTTATATAGCTACAATTTCAGGAATTTTTCAAGTGTACTTAGTTAGGAGGTCAGCTGGAATCTATCCGCTTAAGGCGTTTAGCAAAAATAATTCAAATGTCATATTTTTATTATATATACGCACCGCGGTATAATATAAAATAAATATTTGTGTTATACATAAACAGGGAAATGCTAGTAAAACTGTACACATTCTTGATATTTCAGAGACTGCCGTTTTTAAGGACTCTATATATTTTTATAATTATAAGATATCACTATAATTAGGATCATTATTATTATAAGATATGATTTCACATAATGGAACTATGCAGTCCTAATTAGACAATTTGTTGCCTAAACCATGTCCAATAATCGGTCCATATGGGGCACACGCATGACCCCAGTTCGGAGGTACCTGTAATTTTTTAAATAAAATTCTATCAAAATACCGATTTAAATGTCGAAAAATGTGTATACATACAACATACGCAGGTAGGTGTCTACTGGGTCTACGGGTTTAGTCGCCTCATCTATTTGATCTTTGCCATGCACTGTAAAGAATAGATGAATTTCGTCAGAAATGTAGTCTGAAGCTAAGAAACCTATACCCAAATATTCGCCCAAATTATATATATCTACAAAAATATACGTACAGGAATTTTGCTAAAATTCTCTGTCGACGGAGCAGTTATACATTATACATTACGTCAGTGTGACACTGATCGTGACTTTTCGAAATACCGAAACGTCACTGTATACATAGGTAAATATTACGTGAAATTTTGTCGCAATCTTTGTAAATTTGCGGCCGACTCACATCGCATGCAATTCTTTTGCATATAAATACACATTATAACTCTGACTAATCTGCTAACACAGACGAATTTACACAATCAACGATAAAGTAGACTATCGAATCTTCGTTGTTACCTAAAGGCGTGTTCACACGCTCAAACTTTTTGTTCAAATTTTGATCAAAATTTGAGCTCAAATTTTGATCAAAATTTGAAAGCATCTTTTTTGTATTTTTTGCAGTTTGAACGTGTGAACAAAGCTCAAACTTTTCATGAATATTCTTGTAGCCAATCATGGAAGTGATGTATTACCTGAAAAAGTTTGAGCTCAAATTTTGACATCAAATTTTGAAATATCGCAAGTTTTATTTAAAAATCATCGTCAAATTTTGATCAAATTTTGAGCTCAGATTTTGAACTCAAAATTTGAGCAAAAAGTTTGAGCGTGTGAACACTCCTTAAATCACGAAAATTTTGTTTTGAAATTGAACGGAAATCACTTTTTAGGTTTTTCACTTTAAACTTTAATTTCATAAATCTTTTGTCTGAAGTAAAGAAGTTCTATAACTATTTGTCATAAAAGTTGATAATATATATTAATAGTATATATTTTATTAATCAATCTAGCGACGTGTTAGATATAAATGTCTCACATCATAGTTTTTGTGAAAGTGATTTGATGAAAATCATAAATTACGAATTTTAAATGACTGTAAGTTTTGGTTCTAGTCTGGTAGTACAAAAATAGCAAGTATGAACAGTTTCACTGCAGTGCTAGGGTTGACAACAGGTACTGGCAAATTTTTAGGATGACGATAATACCTGCCAAGATCCCTTAGGCTACAATTTTAAACTGCTGGTTTGTTCAACAACTGTCGTTTGTGGGATAAATGAATGTGATTACTTCGGGGTCTATATTTTTCATGTGAGGGTGCGGCCATAGGTATGTTTATATACGGTCGCACATGAGAATGTTCGTTTAAACTTATGGTTAGATAAGTGTAACCTTATGTCTAGATAAGCACAAAATTGCGTTGAGTTCGACTCATATTGTAGATTGGCGACAGAATCAATGCGAAACGGTAGACAAACTGCTCGCAACAAGCCTAAAAAATTGCAAATAAATGTGCACACTAAAGTAAAACCGGGGATGCATAATTATATTCCAGTAGGACTGGCAAATTAAAGTCATCGTTTTAGTTGGTACTGCAGGTTTTCTCCGTGTTTGCTTTTGTTCTACGGGTATTACGTCTTGATTTTTAAGAAATCCAATGACCGAGACATTTCATCCGAACTTTACAACCTTCACCTGTAAATTGATTCGTATCTATGAATGTACCTGTTGAATAATACTGATGAGCCTGCTAATGTAATAAATATGTCCATAAATGATGTCGCTGTAAAAACTACTAACGAATCCACCAGTGTGAAAAGAAACAACAGGGTAAGAATGACAGTTCTGAGCCACTTGCTAATTTTAAGATTTCACCACACGATCATATTTCATACTATTTATAATATGCGACTAGAAGTGTTAAAAAGCAGGTATGTTTGATGACACAATCATATCACACCATTATCAATGCAATAATATGCTCTAGGGGCAGCAGCTGAACACAGCAAACTCATGCATAAGACAAAATGTGAGATGTTCGTGAAATAATGGCACTCTTACATAGCTATGCAGTGTGTAAACTATAATAAGCACGTTAATAGGGTTATTCCTTGCATAATATTTTTGTTTTGTACGTCCCTATGATAATTCTTTCCTACAAATGCAAGGACATGATGCATTGCTGACATGTAAAATGCCAACTCCGCTTTTCTGTTTTGCCATGCTGGTATTATTCAAGTTCCGCTTGACAACGTATCAAACATACAATGCATTATCCTTTGAAACCAAAAGTAAATGAATTTAATACTCTTTAATTCAATGAAATAATAACCATGACCCAGAAGCCTTGCGTCAGAAGTTATCCAAAACCCACATTCAATCGTACCCAATGTATTGTTAATTTTCAGGATATAACATTCCATACATATTGTTTGACAGCTGTCATTTCTATTTTACGCATTTCGACACATTCCAATTATAAATTTTGTGTATGCTCATATGTACCTAAAAGCAATAAAATTTTTGGACAAAAAAGACAATTATTCAATTTAAAAGAGTGACAATAGTCAGAATAATATGATAACTCCGAGCGGACTTTACTTCCCCGGAAGTTCAACCGGTGTCTCACAACACACTTTTGGTGCAGTTCCGATGCCATCAAGTACGGGTGATCCTAATAGCAACGGTCATGCCATAATAAGTCATCAGCCACCTACCATGATGCCCCATTATCCGACAATGTTTCCGTCACACCATCATGTAGCAACTGTAGGTGTACCGAGTACAACCATTTCATATTCGGGATTTCCACATCCTGGAATTCCACCGAATGCTTCTCACATGGGACATCCGCATGCTCATCATATGGCTATGGCCGGACCTGCTGGCGCGAATGTGCATCCGATGGCATTTTACCATCGATTTGGAGCGCATCATGGATCCGAATCTGCGATAATGATGGATCAGTGTAAAAGTAAGTAGTGCTGTAAAAATAGCGATGTTCTAGAAATATGCGTTGCATAACGTTAGTCAGTGTTTCAAATTAAAATTGAACATTGGACTGCTAAATTTGCTGAAAACTTGTGTATTTATGTATTCAGTTGCTTCAATCTCATTTATGGTAGGGCTGTAACTACTATATATAGGCTAAGTTTCGATTATGCTTGCAATCAGAGTATATAAGTGAATAGGTAATTTTAGCTCTAACTAAATATTAAGCGGGTTATAGATCGCTATGTTTAACTACTCATATGGTTCTTTCCGTGGGTGATCCCAGATTATCTGTTATTGCATTGCTGTGTTAACTTTCAATAACTTCAAGGCATTCCATATCAAATAGTTCCGTGCAACAATACATTGCTAATATGTATATGTATTCCAAATTAAAGTTTTTCGGTAATCCTAATACGAGAAAACATTAGTATACATATACATGTTAGCCAGCTTTGTTTTCTCGCAACCATAACCCAGGTAATTAGCCAGAAATTTCCGCATGGAGGGCATGGTTCGCTAGGTGGGACTGAGTTTCGCCACACCTGACCCCAATTATTTGTTTTAGTAATGATAAATAATTTGCGATCAGGATCCGGGTTGTCAGAAATAGGGTTAATTAATGCCCTGTGGTCTGGGTGAGTTATGACGGCAAGTTAAAAATCATCACTGTGAATAAAAACCTGGGCTTGGCAAGAGTTGGGATTTTCAGAAGTCGGATGAACAAAGAACCGTAATGAATCATGAAGCAATCTTCCTTAATTGCCAATTCCCGGAACTTGAAAACAGTTATGCTGCGTAAAGATTAGAAACATATTTAAGCTGTATGAGCATACCAAGTGACACCCGATCAATCCCCTTGATTTTTGAAACCTTATGAGCTCTTTTCATTTGTATATTGAGGTTAATGCGCTTATACGTATTTCCTCTGCTGAAGGAAAAGTTTGCAAGCCTGTAACATTAGCCAAAATCACACTGGCGGATATAGCTCTGGGTAGTGAGGAACGTTCACCTCCTCCCGTCAGAGTACAGACATGCGACACAAGCGCGAAATATCCGGAAGAAAATTAAAAATAGTTA
Organism: Trileptium ribeirensis; assembly: GCA_030248225.1. Classification (NCBI taxonomy): domain Eukaryota; kingdom Metazoa; phylum Nematoda; class Enoplea; order Enoplida; family Thoracostomopsidae; genus Trileptium; species Trileptium ribeirensis. The sequence continues at coordinate 1,440 of JASANE010005604.1, read as the reverse complement.
ATTAAATCGCAGTAGAAAAAATCGCAGTAAGAAACCACCCCTGTCAAACCAATTTTAGCGAAATCGACCCCTGTCAAAAATTTCTGGATCCACCACAGCAAAACCACCATAAAACTGTGTATCAGTTGCTTATATGAGATAAACCCAAATTACTTAAATTTTCGCCCTGCGTATGACCTATTTCGACACATCCACCGCATTAATGCAGTGCCTATACACTGTTTCAGGTGAAAACCTAGTGCCTAAGCCAAAACTCTTTATCTTAAGCTAAGATCCATAGAAATGTCATCATACTAATTGTTGTAATGTAGTAAGGAGTAGTAACTAAAAAATTGCCCTTTTATCGGATGGATTTGTCGTAGCATCGTTATGGTCCTTCCATAGTCCCTATGTCACAAAATTTTGTGCTAAATTGAGTATTCTGGATCCTTTCTCGCGTGGTGTGTGATCGGTAATTATGAAGGTAAAATTTTTAGCCAAAATCTGTTTAATATTGCGCTATAAAAAACAGTTTCAAATACTGTCAGAAAGCCTTTCACATGAATTGCCTGAAAAAAAATTGCTAACAGCCGTAAAGCAATGTTTATACTACCTTTTCGCAGATTATAAACCTTGAATGTTTAAAATTTTTACTGAAATTTAACGAATTATTTCCACAATGTAATTTTTGAAGTGGGATATCTACAGAAATTTTAGATCATGATTTTTATTCCTATAAGAAGATTTCGCGTTTTCAAGACAAAATAGGTCTATATATTCCAAACAAGCATTTTAGGCAAAATTGTTGTAAATCTCGAATTGTTGCTATATGCGACCAATAGTAGCATCCTATCGTATTTTTCTCAGAGAAAGTTGTTACAGTGGGGAACCAAGGTATCAAGCTGAAATGTTTTGTCTTCGAAGAATATCTTATTCATTTTTGCAAGTATTAAACACCGTTACATATGGACACCGTATTACAACAAAAAAGTTTATATAACAAATAGCATACTGATATCCGAAAAATCAGCATAACGAAGTTTGCATCATGTGTTAAGGCTATCATTGCTAGCTCGAAACTTAGACAATGGCTTGCTGACTTCCAGTATACCGGTTACAAAATCTAATCACAAAATGAATACATAACCAAATTTGAACAATAATACACAAGTTAATAAACCTAAGTTCAACGGAAAAGGCTACCATTACGATCCAAGAGTACTACCAGGCGTAATTTAAGCTTCCATCAACATACCTAAAGCAGATTGCCCTTAACATGGGTGGATCTTACTTTACCCGAGGAAGCAAAATTCCAGCATTGCAATAGGAAGCTTGTTATCTCTTCTACGTTGACTTCCTGCCGATCAATGGGACATTGCTAACCTCATATAGTGGAGCACAAGGTACGTAGAGCTATATTGAGTAGATGAAATACGTATATACATTATATACGGTAAGCAG
>JASANE010005603.1:0-41231 GCA_030248225.1 Trileptium ribeirensis | reverse complement strand
ATTACACTGTGGACATAATTATTGGTGGTCGAAAAATGTTGACCATGGCACTGTGGTCAGATTTATTTTTGTTCGAAAAAATGTTAACCATTGGGTGTGGTCAGATTTATTTTTGTTCGAAAAAATGTTAACCATTGGGTGTGGTCAGATTTATTTTAAATGTTGACCATTATCGTGTGGTCAAGATTTTCGTAAAAGTTGACCATTGCTATGTGGTCAAGATTATAGATTTTCGATAAAAGTTGGCCATTAGGCTGTGGTCAGGATTATCCACCTCGTAACGATCCGTAAGGATCTGTTACAAAAGCTTTGCAAAATGAGAATTCAAGCTTTCGTGACTAAGTATCTTTTCTGTTGCAGGCCATAACACTGGACGACTGAGAATCTTTAGGTACCGGCTGGAATCAGCAATTTTCGATCTTTCGATGAGACCAGTCCCATTCTAGTCCGATCAATATTCACGAATTTATTATCACTGCACCTTGACACAATGATAAGGAATTGGTGTGGTTTAAAATAAATCAATTATTTTAATTAATATACGATGTTACTTTAAGTATAAATAATAGTAATAACTTTCTCTCCGGTGTAATTTGAATCCTGTAAATAATCTTCGTGCCAACCTTGGTTATAATAGTACTCCCCATGAACATTATGGAAATTTTCTCGATTGGCATGTCACCCATGATTGTTCTGTTCCCCTGTTCGTGAAATGACCCCTCATTGAAACGGTTCCAAAAATTTAAAGTATTTGCCCTTAAGGCACAGCCTAGACCGTTTCACTCCCTTAAAGCTTCTCTTTTTTCTACCGTAAACCTATATGGGCTCACGCGAGAGCCCGGTTTTCCGTTCTTCGTCTTACCCCTATAGTATTGGATATCAAAATGATCGGTTCGAGGAGCCGTGTTCGATTGCCAGGTCCGTGTCTCGATTTGCCTACTGGGAGCTGTGTTGGAGCCCCTTTCACATGTTCCACTGCCGTGTTTGTTTTTCTTTCTATTTGTTTCAATGCCTGCATGGTACGTTAGCACCCGCCCCTATATATATAATGTCTGCATAATGTATATATGGTATGCTCACCGCAGGCAACAAATGAACAACTATGAGCATCGTTGATAAAAGAGTTGAATTGTGTTGCCAGCAAAAGCGCCGTCTTCGGCGCTATGTTTCTTGAAAGCTGTTGAGTAGTACTTTGAAGATACTTGAAGAGACAGGAACGCACGGTAGCAAGGAGAATGGCAGTGTTGTGGCAGTGAATGTTGTCTATGTGTGAATATGTACGTATGTATGTAACTATACAGGTATATATTTAGTAATTATTAGAGAGAGAGTTAATAATAAAATAATATTTCATGTAAAGGAAATATTGTAGAATCTAGTTAATATATTTTATTAAGTAAACGTTAATATTGTAAAAGTGTTTTAGTTACTTTATATAGGTATTAATTAAGTAAATATAGTAGTTATAATCTTAATATTACAAGTATAGGTTAAAATATATTTATGAAGTAAATATTGAGTAACATTTTAGTTATAAATTTAAAAAAGTTAATAGAGAGTTTATATTTAAATACATATCTTAAGTATAAGGTAATATTATAAGTATAGATTGTCTGATTTATTACATATTGATATAAATTTACTATTACAAAATATATCTATGTAACTATATGTATAAAACTATATTAATATGTACATAAAGATAATTTGTCTCGCATTCCTCAACTTATATTTTAGTAGAAAATCCTAGGTTGGGGATAGCAAAATTTTTAATTAATAAACTAATAATATTAATATTAGTAATAATAATTTGGGAGGAAAGCAATTAAAATTTGGGTTTTGATTTGATGATCTAAGACTTTTGGAGATTTAGTAGTGTGGAAAAATGGGACAAATGGTCGGAAAAATCTGCGATTTTGTATACGTAAGATCAGGGGGAGGGACGAGATGGCAAAATTTCGTCAGTATTAAAATCAATTAGCTCACAAAATTTCACGAGCTCTAAAACCTAGGTTGGGGATAGCAAATATGTCACAACACATGTCTTTGCTTCATACGACGCCATGCTACAGGCCGCAAAGCTTTATGAAGACGCAAATACAGTTTGTATGGAGAACGACAATGAAGAGTATCCCCAGGAATCCATGCGGTCACGCAGTTTGTCCCCGAATAGGGCCTAAAACGTAATAAAAAGTTTGCAAAATTTGGACGCAAGGTGCGTAGTGCTAGAGCTAATAGTGTTGTTGCTAATAAAACTGTAGATGAAGCGCGGCGTAAGGTAAGGTTTGCTGAACATCCTATCATAGCAGTGACGACTAGTGTGTATCGCTCTAACTGAGAGGTACACTGGGAAGCAGTTCACGTGTCATTAACACATATTCCAGAATGTACGCATCAACCCACCGATTTGAAACGGAATAAGAAAACTAGACGAACGTCTCGGAAAAAAGAAAGGACCAATAGGTAATGAAATAACTTTTGATTAATAACTGCATGAATTGGATAGTTACAATGGGAACAAAATGTAGGTGTAACCGGTGCACATGAAACAAAGTAGAACTAAGAGCAACATTTTAATACTATCATCAAAAGGCAAAGTTCATCCTGTAATGCACTTTCGGTGGTCATTCCGCGCTCTTAAAAACGGCCAAACTTGGAACGCTTTTGCTCTAGTCAAAAAAAAAACGCCAAATTGCACTTACAAGGTAAAGCGGGCACACAGCTGACATAACATATATAATGTGAAGTATTACGTTGAGTGTATCTTTGTTTTGAGAAATACATTTTAAACCTAGATTCGTGAACTGTGTGGATAAGCAGTGTATAAACAGTAACTGATATTGGTTTTAATGAAGAAAGGGTCTCGTGACATACAAATGTAGCCATGGACTCATAGCATGATGATGCCCCGTATTATCAGTAGAGCTAGGGTATGTTTGAGGTCGTTAGTTAGATCGAGCCAAATAAAAGCAGAAAGTGAAAAAAATTCTTGTGATGTATATATTGCGGTAATATGCGAAAGAGTATTTGAAATGCTCGGATATTGGAATGTTACTCTATATTTGAGGGATAGATGCCAAAACTTGTGAAGTGTGCAGGAAGCTAAATCGAGATGAGTTGCTACTTGAATCTAAATCTAGCCACCAGAAAGTAGAAGGCGAGAAAGTCCTTGAGATCAAGGATGTATATGGAAATGAATAAAAGATTATGTAAACTATTCAGAAAAGGATATCCTGCTGTACTTCAAAAGGTGGGGTATGAACGTTGAAGCTCTTGCGGTGCACAGCAGTGGCAGTGCACTGTTCGAAGCTGTTGCTCTTGCTTGTTTATGCAATTTATGCCTAGTTATGAACCTGGAGTTGGAGCTGCTACCTGTCACGTGAATTGTAGCAAACCATTTAGACTGATCACTGTAATCTGTGGTGCTCGACCAGCAACGGCGATGATAGCCCACTTGTTTGGCTAGTTTGTTTGTATGCGTAGTGCATAGATAAAATAGTCAGTTGAGCACAGGGATTCACTTCGGGAGTTTGAGATATGATTATTGTTAGCGATAATTGTTATTATAGTATACGGCAGTGTCGATTTTAGTATGACTCAAAACGGGCGAACGTGTGAGGCCCCTATGGAGATTTTTAGAGGTCGAAGGTCTTGCGCTCTGGAAACCAGGAGTGAGAGAGGCTGTGCAGATGGGCGTTGAGGCCTCGTGGGGACTGGTTTGCCCTAGCTCTGTGCAAAAATATAGGTGGTATAACGTAGTGTGTAGGTCAAACAGTAATACTTTTCGTCCCTTGTGTTTGGTTTAGACTGAATTGCTGTCTGAAAGTTGACATTCTGATCACTCCATCTCTAGAGCAGTGAATTTAGCCTGTAGAACGAATATTAACTTTTCTGCGCTAACATACCGATCGCGAACTAGGTCCTTCGACAATAGCATTAGGATGGTGAGTCAGACACGAGTGACGATCTGTTATTTGCTCAAAGTTGGAAAGCCTGCAATAAATCGTAGCCGGTGGCAGATCATTATAATAGCTGTGGGTTAAGATCCTGCTGAAGGTCTGTAGTTTTGGCATTTGGGTTCGTTTGTAGTTTGTTGTAAAACGGCAGCGACATGTTTGTAGTGTGATATTGGAAGCTGAAGTAAACAAAGATGTTTTAGTGGTATAGAAAATCCCGCAACGGATGAAGTTTTGGTTATTGAAGTAGATATCAATATTATGGCTTTGATTTAAAATTTCGCTAATGGTAGTGATGATGACTATAACTATCGGTGCATGCGAGATGCAATTTCCGCCCTCTTTGGCAGGGGATTCCGCAGTCATTGGGTCCTCCTTTGATGCTGACTGGGTCTGGCCTTGTCATCTGCACTCAGACGGAGGTGGCGCATAAGCTGTGTACTGTCTCACGAGTAAAGTTGACATTATCGTTAGAGTAAAGCAGTGCTATACATTGCCTCCCTGGAGTCTCTCTAGGCGCGGAGGTGTGGCGACCGGTAATTCGTACTCATGTGGAGGTAGTAAAGAAGTTGAGCACTGTCTCGCCAATGAAGCGTCCATGATGGTTGGGGTAAAACAGAGTTATATATCGATCTACATGGGGTCTGTCTAGGTGCTGGGCTGTCACAGTGAAATTCTAGAATCTGATCGATCGCTACATCATGAGGGCCCTTTCGGCTCATTGTTGTTGAAATCGTAGACTCTACTAAGATAGTAATAAATAGTAATCTGCGAGGTGTAATTAATTTAGATAATAGTAATGGTAGAATACTGCGAGTGGTAAATAAAGACCAAGTGGTAAATACAGTTGGGTAATGGAACAGATACGATGTAAGCGACGCACAGTGATTGTAAAGTGAGAGTGTTGCAATAGTGATGTTATAAATACGGCGTGTGCGTGTGTCATTGAAATTGAGAGGCGAAACTCCGAGTAAAGAGATTAGTGAGGGGTCAGCAAATCAGAATGGTGAAGACCGAGACACAATTAGAAAAAATTGGAGTGGTTACTGCTGAGTTTCGGGTTAACTGGCTGAACGCTAAATTTATCATAGGTCACCAGCACCACACCAGTGGGAGTGGCAGACCAAGGAAGCCTGGAGTTACAATCACCATACACGCGAACGTAATCATTGCTTGACAAATGCGTAAATGTTGGCAGATATGGATTGTGGCGCTGAAGTTAGCTGTGATAACTGGTGTGAACTAGGAATTGGAAAATGAAGGTTATCTTTGAACTTGACGTGGCTCCAAACCACGTCAAGTTCATTTAAACTTGAATTTTATGATTATTGGACAGTTACTGAATTACGTAGAACCAAGGTAGGACATACTCAGCGTTACAAACAATATGCAATCAGCTTTTGCTCCAAATAAAAATTCTACACAGGTGTGTTGCATTGGATGCATACCAAGAACTAAGAACGTTGTTATCTACAAGACGAAACTGCCGTGAGATGCTGTGCCTCTGACGAGGATGCGGCCGAATACTCGCCAGGACCAGAACCCACACGCTGTGTCAGCGGGCAGGCAGTGCTCCAGATCACAAGAATCTCGCTTAACTATTGTGATATAGCAACAATACTAAAAATATAATAGCATTGCACTATTCAGCGAAGTTGATGAACTCCAATGCTTGGTACAACCCTGAGGGCCCACAAAGTAAAGTAATGGAACGTGTGAAGCTGCGAAGCTAGCGTTTTACGACTATGCAACACACCTTGATCAAAATTTGTTATGCCTGTGAAAGACCAGCGCATATGTTGATACTCGAGGGAGAAAACATTTACCAACCCGATTATGCAAGAGTAAACTTAAGCTGTGTCCATATCATCCTCTTTTGATACTGTGTACAAAACGCTGTTACAGTACAAAACATTCATTTGCGTAGCCATTTCCAAATTCACGATTTCCGTTGTCGACGGAAGAGCGATTGATTGCAAAAGAGGTAATTTCTTTTCGATAACACAATACAGCTATTTGTTGTTTGGCCACAAAATCGTTTCACAATGCACAACGTGTCAACCCGCATTCGACATTTTTCCGTTACGATAAACACATTTCCTTTTATCAATCATAATACGTGTAGTTCGCGAACATTACATGTGATATGCAGGTTATAAAACACTTAACGGGGGAATTTTCGTTCGATAATAAAATAAAAAAATTTTTACATTTCAAATTCAATCGCTAACGACAACAGGGGATGGTAGGGGTGCACCTTAAGTTTATTTATGCATTATAGCCAAGACAGATAAGAATTTATTGTCATACCTCGACCTTAATAAGAAGAAAAGATCGGGTCTGTACGAGCCTACATGCAAGAAGTATCCCATCCTGAAGAACCCAAAGTAGCCGCCACGCCCAAGCTGGAAGCCAACCTTTACCGTATCTGCCTCACGACTCAAATCGCATACCTACATCCTGGGATGCCTAATGATCATCGCCATACGTATGTGTCCCGATTCGACATATTTTACATATCTTTAAGCACAGACACGACACCCTATTCGGAGGCCATCCGGCAGTCAGCGATTTATGAGTAAACTTAAGCAATTTTATTACATGGAGAACATGAGCAAAAATGTTGAATATTGCGTGAAAAGATGTAAAATCTGTCAGGAATCTCGTAACTTACCTCACAATATCCGAGCTGCTCTAGGCGATATACCTCAAGTGAGTGAGTAATATGTACGTTGATACCCACGACATCCGATTTGTATCCCATATTGAAAACCAATAAGTTCTTGCTTTTCTCAAGGAACTTACCAAGTTTGTTGTCACCACAGCCTCTCCCGACTAAACAGTACCCATTGAAGCTAAAGCTTTTTTAAGAAACTTGTTTTCGGATATGGCGAATCCACCTAATTCATTTCCGACCAATGTATATGTTTCCGTTAAGATGCAAGCCTTATATCGTGAACTACGTACCTTTAAGCGAGAAACCATGAGTTATAAACCAAAAGCCAATTGACAAACAGAAATATTCATTCCTGGTATACTCTATTACATGTATACGTGCGATTTGACGACCACACGACCTGGCGTGAACTTTTACCCTACTTTGGCATGTCCTATAACTCGTCTGTGCATGCTACCACTCGCGTATCCAGTTTTCCTGTTCATCCACGGATTTCATCCCAAGGCGACGTACAGCTAGCTACAATGGGTGTTAATATCACTAACCGATAACCGATTCCAACATGACTGGCCCGAAGCTTTTCAAAACTTTATACCCCAAGACCCCTCCAATTTCCGTTATCTAAGTGATAATAATACTGGACCTTTACCCGAATTTGGTGATCATTCTACACAAATAACCTGGAAATAACGCCGAGCCGCCCAACTATTGTTACCTAATTTTGATGGATTCGATGAACATGGCAACCAGATCCTTACTCTGGGCGTGCCCTTACTTTTGACGACTAACCGTTTCCCAGGAGAACCATTCCTTACTCTGTTAGTCCGTATAACTGACTTGACTAGGAATCAGCAGCTGGATGTGCACCACCACCCGACTATCCCCCTGGATCCAACATGAAGGAGACCTTGTTTGACAAAGCGCCAGATCTGACCACGACAATTTAAACCCGGTGTCGATCAGCACTCCCATCCAGTCGCCTATTTCCTCCATTCAGAGTCCTGTATTACACACATAAGCGCCCGTACTTTTCGCGTATAAATATCGTGAAGACCTCATACAGTCTTAGGCTAAACCAGGAATACGTGAAGGCGAACGGATACAACGATATTATGGCCCTTTTGACGACTCGTTATACCAGAATCGTTCTCATGATTCCTCTATGGAATCTGAATTCTCGAAGCCTCAGCGAAATCCCGATCCTCCAGTCAACTTCGTTCTCCAGACTGTCCAGACTAACCTGTCCCGCCTTCCCCGCTATTTCGAGATGATTGTGTCGGGCAGTATTAGCTCCAATGCCGCATTCGACGCCCCAACCACCGACAAAGCTCCAGCACAGGTTATCCAGATCAGTAATTGAGGAAGATTCTTTTATTCTCCAAACACCGTTCTTACGAAGACGTCCCGCACACAAATTAGGTAGAGAAACCGTAACAGATTTCCCAAAGGAAGAGGAAGAGCGAAAACGCAAAGCCCAGCAAGGAGTCGACGCAAGTTAAATGGACTAGACGTGGATCGTCAGACCTACCGAGAATGGCAACTAGTGTGTACCGATAACTTACGTATACCACCTGTGACGTAAAAATAACAACTCGTATCATAATTCGCTCATCCAAGCTGGTGGTGGTGAGTCATGATACAGTAAAGAAGTGACCCTTCAGTCCATTAACAAGAACAACTTAAAATATTCGAAAGAATCTTGTTTAACCGAAATTCTATGAAAATTTAAACCTTAAATAACCTGCAAATTAAAGTGGATTAGGGTAAACTCATCTAAATATCGTCACTTTGCAAAACCTAAATATTTACATCACAAAGGCTTAAGTTTAAAATGTCATGACAAGCAACAAATTCATTTGCTTTTATTCGACTACACACAATGTGGAAGCATCAATTAAATCGCCACAGTTCTCATGTTGCCATTCCATACACCGCAAATATTGCACCCAATCATCATGTTCAACACGCCATAATCAATACCACACACCCTGCAAACTCATTATATTACTGTCCGTTTCTGTGGTGATTGCATATTAAATAATTTTTGGGTTTCACGCGGTGCACTGATCTATGAGCATGGTGTGGAATTTGAATTTTTTTGATTTAGGTGCAGTTTGGAAGATTTCATGCGCCCTAAAGGTTTCATAGCTTCTTCGCGGTGCATATCTAATGGAGCTTAAAAGGAGGAGAAGGGGTATCCATAGAGAATAGTGTTCGTTGTACATCGACTGCACAGCATTTATCTGATCAACTCGATTACATTATCCTGATGCTCGTCCAGTTGTTTATTATTGTCGATAACCATTCCCTGATCGCCAGCATTACTATCTTCGTGTACAGCTAAATTAACCGCTGTTTGATTGTCGCAAAGATTTTTCTGGTCCCGTTCAATGGGAAAGTAGTCCACTTCGGTGAATCTGTTAACATAGACTTTCGTAAACTGCTACGTCATCAAATACTACGTTGGAATCACAGCTTGCTGATGCAGCTACAGGTAATTCCGAAACATCACCAACTACTGCTACTGGATCGGAAGCTGTTCCTTCAGCTGAAGGAATTTGCTCTCGATTACCACAGAAAGATTCTATGTTTGACTCTCAGAAGACTCGCTTGATGGCACTCCCATTATTGCTTTCGATATATTACATGCCAACTTTGGAATACTTTCGAAATTTAGTGGATATAAACCAGCGCGACGAAATCAATTAATTTCTTTTTCTGGAGCAGTAGCCTGTCGATAAGTACCGGAAAGTATTGCATGGATACTAAATTAGTATAATCACATACATAACTTACGTTTCGTAAAATACAGGGCGACTCAATAACACTAAATCTGCTAGCGTATCAAATACCATATTGTCGAGTATCATGCTCGCTGAAGCGGGGCATTTTAGATAGCAACGTATACGCGCTAGATTTAAACAAGCCATATTTATGTCGACCACTCCGTTTGTTCCTCACTGTCGGCTGTTTCGAGCTTGCAAACGAGGGACCAGATTAAGATACTCCCCATGTTCTTCGATCTCCACATTTCGGTGGGAAGTCGAGCTCGAGGTCGGCCCGGGCTGTGCCAGCACCAATTTTTTCGAGCCGAGCCTGAACTTTGAATCGCTGAGCCGAGCCGACTTTCGTCAAAAAAGGCTCTGATCGTAAACAACATGACGTATATTTGGACGATTTTTATTCCTCCAGCGACCGTATGGAAGAACAGTCTTGCTGTGGAAAAACCAAGTCTGTTTATCTGTTGTAGTAATAACAGAAATAACACCAAATGTCCAACCTGTTGCCTACGTTGATCCTGGATGCAATTGGGTCGGTGTTGTCATCGGCTTTGCTGATATTATCGGTTGTTTTTGTTGTACTTGTTCTTGTTGTTTGTAGGGCATTGTCGGTTGATCGATATCATGATTCTTTGCAATGTAACTGATGAAATGTTGATTGTCGGTGATTCAGTGTTAATAATGTAGCGACGGTACTCAAACCCAAACAAATAGATATTGATGTTAAATGTTTTTAGTAGCCTGATCGATGCGATGAGGATGGAACGATGAGGCTAACAACGACTTGTAGTGTACTAGTTGGAGTAGGAGTAGCAGAAGTAACGACGACCTGATGATTGTATGAAATGTAGATCATCATTTCCGCATATCGCAATCATAGTCAATAACGTATATAAAATCCTGAAGATACGACGCCTTGTAGAGCCAAAGCAGGACGGCAAGTTAGCCTGCCTGCTTCAACTCCCCAAAATAAGTATCGAATTGAAATCCACGTCTTTAATCAGAACTACTTCGCCAACAATGGGTACTGATCTCACGTCATTTTGTCCTTTTTTATGAATCGAAGAACCTCGTTCCCGCATACTCAGTAAATAGTCCGCATACCATTGTTGCCACAATATTTTGAGACGGCGTTGTGTAGATTTCCAATGTCGGGACGCGTCGCCACCCGCCAATGGAATATCGGTTTCAACCTCCGGTGTTCCGTTCGGCAGGTCGAGTAGAAAATCATCGATGACATCGCATACAGATTTCGTTGGCCATTCGCTGACATCGAGCTGCAGCCATCGTGGTCCATACCACCACAGCTCACAATCAGTTAATTCACTACCAGCAATTCCCCTCGTGGCTATATCGGCAGAGTTATCAGCGCTTCGAACATGATGAAACTCTATATGTGTGAGAGATCGAATAAGTTTGATGCGATTTTCCACGAATTTCGGTAATGGCTTTTCGCTTTGTAACCATCCGAGAACACAACTGGTGTCCGTGAGTAGATATGCTTTTAAGAAAGAACCACTAGCTAGCGCCTGACGAATAAACTTTACGGCATTTGCCGCAATTGAAAGACCTAAAAGCTCCAAAGGAGGAAGGGATATTTTTGTGTTAGGTCGAGGTGTTAATCGTGATTTTGCAAAAATCAGATTGCATTGCCATTTGCTTGAGTTGTGTTGGCAGCGCAAATATGCAGAAGTCGCGTAAGTGTCAGCTGATGCATCGGTGAAAACTACGAGAGTAACGTGTTGCTTGCTAGGTTGCTGTTTAATATGACGTGGAATGTTAATTGAAAAAGCCGGAGTTAGTTCATCATGTATTACAAGCCACTTTTGCTGTAGCTCTGTGGACAAGGGATCATCCCACTTGCAGCCTGTGAACCACAGTTCTCGAATAAAACACTTCGCTAGGTGCGTACATGGCTGTAGAAACCCTGGTGGGTCGTAGATTGACGGTGTCGCTCGAAGTACTTCTCGTTTTGTTTTACATTGTGCACGTGCGGACCAATCATTTGGTATTCGCAAAGTATCCATCTGACTCCCATTGTAGGCCAAGCACCTTGACAGTCCGGTTTGAAGTTTTGTCTTCCGATGGAATGGATTTAAAAAGAGTGTCTGAATTTGTACACCATTCTCGAAGGTTGAAACCAGCATCTCCCAGAATGGTTTTGGCTTCATTTCGAAATGTTGTAGCAGCATTATCGTCTGGTGCTGCAGCTACAACGTTATCAACGTATATGTTTTGCTGAATCATGTCGCTAACATCTGAAGTTATCGTATTTAGATGATGCTGGATTGTTGCACCAAGTAAAAAAGGACTAGCAATAGCTCCGAAAGGAACTCTAGTGAAACGGAATCAAGTATCAAGGAACTATGTAAGTTTGTTATAAGTGTAACAGATCCTTACGGATCGTTACGAGGTGGATAATCCTGACCACAGCCTAATGGCAAACTTTTATCGAAAACCCATAATCGTGACCACACGATAATGGTCAACATTTACAATAATCCTGACCACACCCCAATGGTTAACATTTTTTCGAACACAAATAATCCTGACCACACCCCAATGGTTAACATTTTTTCGAACAAAAATAAATCTGACCACAGTGCAATGGTCAACATTTTTTCGACCACCAATAATTATGTCCACAGTATAATGGACAACATTTTTCCGAGTACCAAAAATCCCGTCCACAGTGTAATGGACAACTTTTTTCCGAATACCAAAAAATTCTGTCCATAGTGTAATGGTCGACATTTAGTTGAGTTCCCCAATAATCATGACCACATGTATAGTGGCCAACTTTTCCGAATTCTGTCATCGGTTCCTCCCCAACCTGGAACACCCGAAGGGAATTACCCCAGAAAGGGTACGGAACCCACCCTCGCCTTATAATACGTACATCTAGGCAAGCAGAATCAATTAACCGCACGCGAATATATATAAATTGAATTCTGTTATATATACCCATCGACCATGAAGCCCTGTTGTCACCTCATATATAGTTCGCCTAACTGGCACAAACCCTGAACCACAGTATATACGTAGATCAGCAATTGAAATAACTCGCAAGATCAATATAGTTATATAAGTACATAATTGCGATAAATCAGAAATCATCAGGTAAATACATTGATAATTGGAATAGAACTGAAATCAAGGCATATACGTACGCAATCGGAACAAACTCAATCGCACCATATATCTATATATAAGTAAACGGAATAATCAGATTCAACGAGTCCCGCTATGTAACCGACTCGTACTTTTAGTATTTCGGCCTGCACCGCCGACATTGTTTTGAGTGAGATGGGTATCGTTATTGCTATTTCAAGGGTGGATATTCGTCAAGGAATCGTAACTGTATATACAGATATTTGTATCCATCAAAATACATATTGATTGTGGTGCCCCAAAGGCACGTTTTGATATGCGTATATATATTGGCATTTGCATGGTTTTTCTATCGTATTATTGGCCATACAGGCATCATTGATATGTACTTGAATTACGTACCCTTGATATCATTCTTGTTGTACCTTCGATGGCCATAAAGGCACGTTTTCGAAGTATGTTACCATAATTGCATCACATGATTGTGTACCGTGGAATTGATGTTGTTGCTCATACATGTTTTTAGGTACACGAACCTGCTGATGGATCGGGATAGTATCTGTTAACCACTTATATATATATATGGTTGTTGTACATATATTCATACCGTTTACTGTTATTAGTTGAGACCATAAAAGCGCCGCCCTGTTGTTGTCGTCGTATATTGTATTATGGCCATGTTGTGCTATAATTGTATTATTTTATTGGATTGAGCAGGCCATAAAAGCGCCTGCATTGTACCATGATATTACGTACCATGTTTGTCATACCTTGTTGTATTGTTGTACTTTTTAGGTTAGAGTTACGATTGATGGAATGTAACCAAGTTGACATGTTTTTAGAAGGAATTTTAGGGATCGTCACTCAGGCAAATTGATCTTCTATAGGAGCAGAACGTGAGTATGGCGAGCCCTTGCCATACTCGATTTGTAGGGAATTTTAGGACGGTACGACTCCCCCGCCGGACCCATTATAAAAGTATATATAGGTATAGCCCTACCCCGAATGGTAGGACCTCGAAACGAGTTATAAATCGTTACTTGAAATGACTGGCCGTGACGAAGAGCCGTCTCGACCGTCCTCACGAATGAGGACCACAAAAATGGGGCAGCTCGCTCGCAAGCGAACTGCAATCGAGAAAACGTCCTGAAAACTATAAGATAAAATTCAAACTATCAAATTTCCCAGTGTTCAATGTTACCATTGTCACTGGATAATTCACTAAGATAAGACAAATTTTAAAACGAAAATTTACGACATTTAGAAACCGAAGATGCCGGCTCCGGTCCATAACTCCGGAACCGTTGGGAATTTCAAAATTTTGTACTTAACATTTATCATAGGAAATTTTACGGCCTTTCGAATGAGACCTGTTTCGTGGAAATCCGACCCGGATCCACGAACTTAGGGACAGATCAATATGTACGTAAACGGCTTGAACACATTTAATTAAATAATTCAATGAATATTGGTCACAAAACTATATACCTAGTATCGTTAGAATCCCCAGACCCGAGGCTTTAATTTGAGCCCGGACGGGTCTAGCTGCGCCCACTTTTAGATACCCCATATGGCGATCACAGAAATAACGCCCCGACGGGCGTGTCACCCCTCATTAGATTCCCCTTGCCCAGACTAACCCAAAAATATATAAAACACCCCAGAAAAGCGTACCCCGAACCCAGGGAAACCGTTTAAACACCCCGATTTTTGAAAATTTTGGCATGGACCCTCCCCCAAGAGTCTATTTGCCCCCCTGTCGACCGAATACGGTCCTGTTACATATGGTTTTGCTCGGACGGACTAGCTGAGTCCGGATCCGAGTCTGGTTTGGCACTCTGGCCATTACCCATGGTACACCACCCTCTTTTTACCCCTTGCCCGCTTTTCTTTCTTTTGTTTGCATAGCCGCGTCGCCTAACCTCAACCCCAAGTGTGCAGGTATATATATGTTTATATAGTAGGTTTATAAAATAAATACTTATATTATAGATTTAATATTAGTTTTGTATGAACTGTAGAGCGAAGAGTCTTATATGGGTTAAATATAAGTTGTACGTCCAGCATTTAGTTGTGTTCGTAAGCCGCTATCAATACCAGGTAAATTTCGCACGTATATTTATTAAATAAACAAGGTGCCCTTCAAGTAGCTGAACTTTCTATATATATATTCAATGCAACATTTATATTAAAATTTCTTCCTATCGGCAAACTTTTATAAATTTTCGGTATCGCCCTTGTGTCAACTTACGGGGTTTAATATTAAGATGGTTATTTTACTACTCGACAGCACCACCGATGTTTGCGTTTGGACGTCCATAGTAATTTTATATAAATGTTTGTCCCCCGCGTTAATGTATAGCTGTTGATTCAATGCAGCGGAGATTAGCTGTCTTTAATGCACTTATAAAGTCAATAAAGAAAGTCAGGGTTTATATAGTCTATACGGCGTTTATATGAAATTTGTTGTCTCAGTTCTTATCAGCCACGATTAATATTGACTTGATACAACAGCCGACCGTTTGATATAGGGATAGTACGGACTTTGATGGTCCCATAAGTTTGTATTTGCCGACCAAACTGTTAGTTTATTAGTAGTTTAATATAGAGTTTAGAAGAAACTTCTGGAAACGTTGCTTTAATTTAAAAAAGTATTTTATATGAGTTTGATATCGCCGCTCGAACCACTGAGTTAAGCTGTTTGCTTCATATAACCATTGTGTTGAAGTTATCGGGTTAATATAAAATTTCAGTATAATTGTAAAAGTTTCTAGGAGAACCGTATTAATGTAATGGAAAGTTTAATATTAAGACGAGGTAAACAGGGTCGTAAATTATAGAAATTAAATAAGATTCGGCCACCAAAATTTTAGGAAATTGATCGGAATGTGGCCGATAAGAGTGTTAGTTTAGTTGGGTCACATTAGATCAGGAAATCGAACAAAAGTGCTGAATAAGCACTTTAACCGATCAACAAATTCAAAATTTCAAATTTTTGAAATTTGGTATAAAAGCAGAAGCGCAAGAAAACGACAAGGTTCAGTACGACTTTGGCAGCGTGGAGTTCGGTCGTTTTGCAGACCGACTCCAGCGCTTATTATATGAAATGTTTCGACTTCGTTTTTCGTTTTACGGTTTTATCGACTGTGGCTTTTGCGTTGGATCGTGCGTGCGGATGGGCGATGGATGCTGGAACAAAGACCCAAACGCTGTAAGTGTGGACAGGGAAAGACGACCATAGGATATCGTAGTATTGAAGTCAGTTAGGTTAAGTACGTCCGTAGCAGCCCTTAGGATACAGTCGAAAACGCATTGATCAGAAGTGACGCTAAGTCTCCGTGGACTCCCTGTCCATGCTTGACTTTTACATGATAGCCCTGTCCGCCCTAGCTCGTCCCGCCGACCCGTAGTCGCGGCTGCCCGCTCGAGTGATTTGATTGGCCACCCGAAGTCGTGCTGGACCTCCCTCGGTCATTGAGTTAGGACGCAAACAAACGCGACACTCGCGTCTAGACAAATTTTACATGATTCCCTGAGATGAGTTAGGAATTAGGACAACATTATCTGAGCTGACCGAGGCTAAATAAACCCGATTTCGATTGGAAAGTATTAGTTGAACTCCGAATCATCCGCAGTCATGCCACATCATCCGTGCTAAGTACTTTGCCGAGGACTTTATGCTAGATGTTTTCTTGGTTTATTGATTTCTTTGGACGTGAAACCGTCCGCCGATTTTGGAGCACTATCAATTTGATTTCTCTTTGTATTTTTGGACTACGCTACCATAGGAAATCAGCTAAATCCTAACCATAAGGTAATAATGCGCCCGGCAACATATGTCGAATAAACTTTGTATTAAGTCGCAGCCAGATATACTTATTTAAGGCAACGCTATCGAGCCAGCTCACACAGGTAGGAAGTTGGTGCATAGCAGGAATTACCTCAGCAAATTTGCTAAAATTTTACCCGGACCTCTCGGAGGATCCGAACTATAGATTCAATGTTTAAGACGTTCGAATATCGAGTCAGAACTTAAACCCAACGACCCGAAAAAAGGGTCACTCCCAGCGGAACGCGAAAATTCAAGTCACTTACGTCGTCTTCCAGGAATTTTGTCAGAACTTCGGTAGTTTCTTCGTGAGAATGTCCGCTGATGAATAGGACTCTAAAACCCGTTGATTTCGCCTCGGAAACCGAAACCCGACGGCCCTGAAGTGGCCTAACCCCCCCTTAAAAATGTATATTTCAGATTAAAATTAAAATATTTAAAGATTCCCTTCAGGAATCTTGGTGAAATTCTCGCAGTTCCTTCGCAAGCATGTTTACTTTCCGATATTATCCCGAAGTGCAATTTTGGTAGGTTAGAACTACAAACCCGACGGCCCGATAGGGATCCGTCTTTACCCGAACTTCACCCGTTAATAATTCGATATTCTTTCCAGGAAATTTAATGATCTTTCTCGGATATAAAGAGGCCCGCTAGACCTTTCATTTAAGCTATTGAGCCCGGCAAAGCCGTGGCCCGTTCAAAAGTTATAGGCGATCTAAACTCGAACCGCACAACCGATTACTCAGATTGCAGTTTCAATTTCACAAATTAAGCTATTTTCGCAAGTCTATTTTGGTCTTGCTTTTCCATTTGTTTTGGTTAAGTAAAGGGAAATATTATCTTCCCCAGTGTTGATAAGTTGTATTACCAGTGAAAACATTGTAAATTTCAAGGTTATCGAAGTCGCTAAATGCGACATCGGGTCTATCGGGCCTTAGCCCGAGCGACCATTTTAGTGAGGACCGTTGACCCGGTCCTAGAAAATTAATACATAATGTCAAGCCCAGCCCCTGTGCAAAGTTGCACGGAGAAACACCGCCAAATTCAGGATTAATTCGAGGTCAAACGTCATCTACAGACCTAATTGGATTGTGCTCAAAGTTTAGGTTGAAAATTGTGAACCGAACGATCTTAGGAAGCAGACCGAGTAGGATTAAGCTAGAAAATTGGCTACGGTTGTCTTATCAACCGGGGCCTCTGTCTACTGCCTCGCTTCGTCGAGCAGAAACCGGTCGAAATAATATCTAAATTTTAGTACTAAATATAGCTCATGTTCGAACGTTTTGTCAAACTAAAATAACGTAGGTTTACGCACCCTTAGAGTAGTGCCGACGGCCTACGAAACCTCGTCACTAATTTTACTCGTCCTAACTGCAATTCAAGGTACAACCCGCATGGTAAATGGAACCAAATTTGTATCAGGAAAAGCTCGAGAATTCAGTCCCGACTTTAGTCTACCGGGGCCCACAAGTTGTTCGAAAATCAAGCTCCTTTTTCTGTTGTCATAACTCAATTTGGTGTATTTGCAACGTCTGTTCTGTTAGTGACCCGGATCAAAGATTTATGACAATTAGGGCCGCGATGCTATTGTGTTCATAGAGTGATCTAATAGGAAACGAGCATCAAACTTATGTAGCGTATTTGGACATTTCACAACAAGCTTTACATGGTCACTCCAAGTAAGTACGTATGTATGCGAGTGGGAAAGAAAACTTTGTACCGCACCGCTGTCACATCATAGAATTCAGGAGTCGTACCGAGGAATATTTCATACTCTTGCCATGGTATCATTAAGCATTGTTGTATCCATTGTTGTATCACGTTGTCATAGGTTAACCTCGTCGCTACTAACTGCGAAAACAAGTAACCGATTATCATGTACCATAGTTTGTGATTTAAATGAGCAAGATGTAGTCTCGCAAACGCCCCGTTGCACGCTCATCCTCGTACGCCCCGCCTCGTTTCCGCCTTTCGCTTACCCGAACCTATCGTTGTGTCGCAGTACCCTTCCTGTTAGCAAGCATAGTACTAAGCAAATAGTTATTTCGATGGTGCCTTTATTATGTCGATAACTAACCGTAGCATCTCTGGAGGCTGATTTTAATTTGACCCACTGCTGTTTTTCGTGAGTAAGGTGAGCGCAGCTGTCATGAGATAAGGCTTCGCAGTATATGCCGTGATTTTGACCCAGCTGTGAGAGTTCAGTGAAAAAGGCGATGACTCCGCAACCCGCCCCAACCGAAGCTCTGCTCATTACGTATTAGCGTGCCATAATTGTGACATAACGCTTATTGTATCTGCCCGTACAGTATGTATCTGTCAATGTACCCATAAGTTTTTGTGCAACTCATCAATAAATGCTCACTGAAAACCCGCTTTGTGCAAGTGTTTTGTTGACCCGTAGTAGCGATAGGAGTTGAAGGGGTTTGAAATCCGTCACCCCAAATCGACGACCCACGTTCAGGTTTGACACGCGCATCGAAGAAGCAAACCTGAGCGTGACTCGCCGATTACAATTAGTTTGTTAATAATTGTTGTTGTACATGTACGACTGGTGCGACTCATTAGGAAAGAATTTTAAAACTCACGCTGAGCACCCAAACTAGGAAAATTAGATACGCGCGGATCCGACGTTAAACGTCTAGGGATTTGTCGGACCCTAGTGGGGGCCCCTGGCTAAAACAAAACCAAATAATTGCCCATTTTTAGAAAGTTAGACAGAATTTCACACTTCCCGGGTTTGAACGTGGATAGGGAATAGTGGTACGGTCTCTTTGGCCTGTAAGCAGGTGACGGAGCCGACCTCCCTGGGGACCTCAAAGGTAGTACCTCGTAGACTACGTGCGCAACCCGTCCGGCAGGATCAGAACACATCCTGTGAAGCGCTCCTACGGCTTGCTAAGCTCCGTCATTTCTTGGGCCTCACTCGCGTGGCAAAAGACATTCGCGTAAATGAAACCCATCAGGTCCGCCCTTGAAGTCACGATAGCCGGGGTCGTATTGCCATTGCGTCTGGGAAGTGCGCAGTGCAGCAGCGTCACGTCGATATTACAATGATAATAAACAAGTCAATGTTCCAAGATAAGCTAAAGCTTAATAAACCTAAACAGTAAACATATATTACATGAAACATCAAAAACCTAATAGTATTTCACAAACCGTAACATACATCACTGAAGAAATATAGCTCTAATACCGTTCGTTGCATGTAAAACAGTAAATAAAAATTATCAATTCGGTCCTGATATTAAAAAAATTTAATAAAATTTTGAAATCTACAATTTTCACATCGGTACAAAAACTTAGTCTCCTTACTTTTCGTCCTCGGCCAACTGCTGCATCGCTTCCTTTTCACGCCGTTCTCGTTCAGCTTTTTCGTACTCTTCTTTCATCAATCGCTCGCGCTCCAGACGTCGACGGCGAATATTTTTGTCGGAAAGCTGCTTGGTTCGATCGAAATCAACCTGGAATTTATAAAAAAATACAAATAGTTGAAATCGAGCAAAGCGAAGCCAGCGGAGTTTCCACTGAGGGCGCAAGGTGGAAAAATCGTGAAAATTTCTTTTGTGTGTGTGTCGCTGTTATTCATAACTCATTTTCGAATGGACGGATGTCGACAGATTTTTTGTTCGATAGCAAAAGTGATATCGATGCGTCCTTGAAAACCTTCGACCCCATTACCCGGGTCAAAACGGTAAAATACATGTTTTTCAGGGTGCTTTGATAAATCTGGCCATACGGGTACCAGTGTTTCGCTTCGCAGGCCATATCTCGTCACACAAGCTTCGCATCAGTGATCACTACACAGAATCTGTTCATCGACTGTACAACTTTACCGACGGGTTTTTAGTGAGACCACTCCCTAAGCCGCTGTGGGCCCGGACGACCCTTTGCCAGATATAGCGATTTAACAAATTTCCTTAGCTTTTACGTTACAATAACTGTCTACTAGGTTATGCAGCACACTGGATACGATGCTTTTGTTGTCTTAAGTCCATCTTGATTATGTTATACCTTTTCATACGGTTTTACGTTCGACGAACCTGATTTCCAAAATGTAGTGCGTTTCCTTGTCTGATTGTGTTATTGCGTGCAGGAAATCAGGAATGGACTATATATATATATAGGTATTTCTGAAGGTTGAATACAGTGATTTGGTTATCTGGAGCCCAGCGTGAATCTCTCATTTCTTTTCAATGGGTTTAGAGTCAAAAAATCCGATTTCTAGAATATAGTCTGTCTTCAGTTGTTTGTTTACCTATTGCGTACCGGACATCAAGAATTGTCTATACAGGTTTTCCGGCAGGCTGAACACGATGGCTTGGTTATCTAGAGTCCAGCACGAGAATGTTATGCCTTTTCAGACCTTTACATTCTCTTTATCTACAATGAATCGGATTTACGTATTAAGGTCTGTCTTCAGTTGTTTGGTTACGTATTGCCTACCTGTCATAACGAATTGCCTACATAGGTTTTCCGGTAGGCTGAATACGGTGGTTTGATTTTCTAGAGATTAGCAAAAATACCTCATACGTTTTCAGTTGTTTTCGACGGTTTTAGGTTCGACGAGGTTTCAAGATTTCAATGGGTTCAGGCTTCAAGGGATTTCAGTGTGGTATATACATCAAACACATCCTGTTACAGATGATTAAACAAAATAACTTAAAAAAGAATCCAGTTTTACCGTCACTTGTAAGATACTAGTAATAATTACCAGTGTGTCTAGGAACATATTTCGCGAATGAAAATACCAATTGAGTTTTTCTAACAACGTGTAATCGTACAAAATAGCTATTAATATAAATAAAACCTTTACGCATATCCGTGACAGCCATAGTCATCTTATGGAAAGCACGCGGGCAGCCACAAAGTAACTCCTATACGTATCAAAGTCGTAATTATTTTCAGAGGTGTCGACTCAAAAAATAAAGACAGAAACTTCTCATTTCTCATGCAAAGTCAGAAGCGAGCTCTGTGATCCACAAATCTCAATAACTCTGGTTTGCTAACTGAAATTTATAACCACAAAAACAAATGTATAAAAACGAAGCAGAGAACGTCGACCACAAACGTAAAGAAACTATATAATATTCGTTTACACACTATAACGATGCTTTCATAAACGTTCGATTGCGTTTAGATTTGCTCGATTATGTTGATTTTTGCACATATTTTACTCTGTGAGAGTAATCCGCAAGCTAATTTTTTCAAAACATTTACTTGACTTGATGGTTACGAATAACGTCACTATGAGGATTACAGCCAAATTGTGAAAATTATCGTATGATATAATAAATCCATTTTCTGTTCATTCTGTCATTAAAAATACGTTACATCAAATTTAATGAGATATTTTCAACAACATGAAAAGTCAAGATACCATACAGGGTGTCCGCGCATTTCCGGTCATGAATTTCCAGGATTTTTTGAGCGAATTTCCAGGATTTTTAAATGCAACAATATTGGTGAAAGGATGAATTTTTAAGCTTTGTAATGACACTTTTTTTCATTTCGAGTACTTGTTTTTGGATTTCATTGGTAGCGGACACCCTGCGTCATACGATTTTCCCATAAGAAAAAATTAAGAGTTAATCTGTAATAACTGAAATCTGAAACCAGTAACCACAGACAAAGAAACAATGTTGTGGTTCAAGAACTTATATATATGCTGAAATTAATTAATGATTCAGAGGCGATGATAAATAATATATAAAAGTATGGCTCCTGGTGCTGATGTGGGAAAATAGAGAGTAAGAATTTTTCAAAAAATACAAATTTTGTTGAAAAATGTTTATGAATTTCCAGGATTTTTCTGGCGATTTTCCAGGATTTGCCTCTTTTTACACTACGGCCCTTTCAATTTCCAGGATTTTCCAGGACGCGGACACCCAGACCATAAGCATAGAGATATTAATTGTTTGCACATAGCTAGAACCAGCTATATAAAGCCTAATACAACCGAAAATATTGAATCAACAGTCATAAGAATCCGATAACTTAAACAAAAAAGCTTTATATATAAACTATTCATACAGCATCCGATGCAATCCGATTTGTTGTCGCATTTAATTCCATCCGATCAGTTATTGTGTATATCGTTTGCATTCTTTCATCAAACATCATCCGATTCAAGATCAGATACAATATGAACAAGGCCCTATATACTAACCTTTATATTAGCCGACGCCGCTTTTCCATCGGCTTCAACGCACACCAGCTTCATATATTTGAACGCATCCATCGCCTTGACAAACCCGATGTATTCGACAAACTGAACGTATGCATCGAACATTAGCTCGTCGCCGAATGAAAACGTTTGAATTGTACCGGTACCTTTGACCATATCTTTGCGATACGGATCGATCATTGGAATATCGACACATCGAACAGCACCTTTGACAATAAAATATGAGATTTGAAGGAAATGAATAGACAATCTAAAGCTAGGCAGTGAAATAGCAAAAAAGATGCGGTACGCACCTGCAACCATAGTAAAAATAAATCCGATAGAGCAAAGTTACACAGGTATACTTAGCCAACGCAAAACTGTCTCAGAAAAAGTTACATCTATAATCGATATCCATTTTGCCTGTTACAACCTACTGTTCGAAGGAAAGTGTGACGGATTTTATGCTTATCAACTAGAAGCCCCGACCTTAAGATATCTGGAATATTTTTGAAACGGAGCGAGCTAAGCAAGCAGCGTTAACAATGATTGCGCAAGGTTGAAAATCCTGAATCATTTTTTGTCTGTTTCTGTCACCCATAACCCATCTTCGGGTAGATGCATTTCGATAAATTTTTTTATTCGATAGCAAAAGTGATGGCGATGTGCCGTTTGGTTGAACGCGAACAGCTCCGACAGTATCTTGAGGCTTTAGGGGTTTCCATGTGCTCAACTTTACAGAAGATCTGCTGTAGTACATACATTAAACTAAAAGCCTGCTACAAGTGATTACATAAAATTACCAGTTGATGAAACTGCGCTCTGTCCGTTTCATTCTCGCTTGCAAATTACTATTTATTACGACTAAACGCAAATTCTATGGAAATCTTTCGAAAATCACTAAAAATTTATATCCCACCGAATACATTAAATATTCAATTGTTAGTTCTGTATGCCAGTGTAAACGTTTGCTGAGTAATAAATATCTCTTGTATACTACTGTACTTGTAAACAATGTTATGAAATACACTTTCATCAAGTAGGTGAGCAATCATCTTCCAAACCAGGAACGCGTGAAGGTGAAATATTTCAAATTTAAATGTACTTACTACAACAGAAATTGAAAGTGGCTGTCAGAATTAAAGAGAACAACAATTTACATTTCCTTGACCATAAGCGTCAAGTAACACAACTGGAGCATCCAAATTAGTCGAAGCTCAGAGTATACATCGGTTTACACTGGATAACGTACGGTTGGACTTATTTAAAAAGGGTTTTTAGTGTTATCGGGCGTAGCCAAACGCCATTTCAGTAGGAGTGTTAGTCACTCGGTGTATAAAGCCAAAATTGGATGGAATATGCACAGACACAGGTTCCAAGAGGGACTATCTACAAACTCGATCTCTTTTCACAGAGTTTCTTGGGTAGTTGGAAATGAAGGTGATTTCGAAAATCACGGCTCAGGTAATTTTGATTTGCAACAAGTGCACAGATACTGATTACTGCGCAGGTAATTAATTAAGTTTGGCGGATTTTTTCTGGTACTTTTCGCGGATTGAGCATACAGAGATTCTACTTACTCAAAAAACCCGCGAGCTATTTTCCGCTTCGGTAGCTATCTAAGTATATACTTATCAGATCAGATTAAAATTTTGGTTGCATGAATGTGTAGTTGATCAATGTAGCGGCACTTGGTTGGAAATCAAGAAACATACCACATTCGAAGCCAAAAACCTTACCGCGTTGGAAGCCATGAAATCTAACGCATTGGAAGCCAAAAAGTCTACAGCATTTTAAGCATAAGCACTAAGCATAAACTGTACAGATATAGACAGTCGATGATAAGTCGAAACCGTAGTTCATGCTTGTGGTAGCAGTTGTACATAAAAATATAACGACTTATTCGTCACATTATCAAACAAAATTAAGTGCACACTAAAGCATCTCATAAGATCGTTCGATCAATATCTAGTACAAAGCTATCCGTTCAGAAACGTTTTCTATAGGCATATTGTTGTATATACTCAGTCTGACTTCGCCAGCTTGTCCTCATTCATCTGAGGAGGCTGTGGTGGCATGGTGCACTCCGATAAAACTAAGCCCGTGTTCAATCTAACATCATTTGTAGCAGTATGAATAAACAATGTTGCGCACAAAGTGACGATATACAACGCCTAAGTGGTTCCGTCGTAAGCTTCCGATAGATGAAACGTCATGCAACGTAACAACAGCAATAAAGACATCCTGATGTATATTCGGCGTACCAGTTTGAATACAAACTGTTTACAACGGCTGAATAACACTTATATCCGCAAAATATGCAATAACCAACCAAACCCGGAGCCCATCAACCGACGAGACCTCTTCCGCTAAATCAACCATGTCGCTAGGATAAAGTACCACGTCCGTATATCAGTTCCCGAAACCACCACATAGCCACTGTAGCAGGACTGCACGAAGGCGAAAACAGTACAGCATTGACACGAAAGTACTATTTCGGAAGCACGGATATGCAACAGCATGAGATATCATTATCAATATGACAGTGGATAGTGTTGAGTGTCGACAAGTCGTATTGAAGCATGCTCCAGAAATTGATGATCCAGCGGGCGATCGAACTTCAAGGCCTTAAGTTGCGAAAATGAAAGTTATTATTAAACCGCCAGAATTACAATGAGAAAACAATTTGACAAAAATTATAAATTATAATCCAGTTCGGTAACTCACCAAATGTTTGAAATACACGCTTGAGAACACTCTCGTCAGGTTCAACTTTGGCGCCAGGAATTTTCATTCGATGTCGGTTTTCAAACCACCGACAAGGCAAATCGGCCAGATATATTGTATCTGGTCGCTCGCCTGGCTTCATTTCGTTCATATGTTTGGCGTCGCGGAAAAACGAATCCCAATCGTGGCGCGTTGGGTAAGGAATCTTAGCTTCAGCCGCTCGGACCTGTGAATGAAATTCGATAGACAAATTGTAGTTTAGAAAAAAACTAGGGTACGCCGTTTCTAATATGTATCAGTTGAACTAATAACTCGAGCACAAGGCTAAAGAAACGAAGTACATCCTAGGAGCTCAGCGACATTAACTATTACGATAAAATAAATATAAAATATGTTATGTAAACTATTCTCAAACGGCTATCAACGCACGCTTCGTCTTATTTCCAAAATAACTTAAATCCTGCTATAGAGTAAGAAGCAATGAAATGGTAATATGGCCCATAGAGTTATTTGGCTCAGGCAACACAAACCGGAAATTTACGATTTGAACAACGAAGCAATATTTTTATTAGCGGGTAGTGTTCCCAGTTTCTTCTCGCAAACTTGTTATATGTGCATAGATCACAAATCACATTTGGAATGGGAAAATAGCCCATCGATGTAACGACTTATTTTCCTCGATAGCACAATCGTACTAAACTATTAGAAACACAAGAGGCAACAACTACAGGAAGGGCAGTAACGTGAGTCATGGATTCGTTGCTTGAAAGAAATTACGTTTGGTGCAGAAATAACCATGGCTTGACGGTGCATTCCAAAAATTTGACACACGTTAGGAGAAAAGTGATGTTGGCAACTTAAGCGCGGAGTTTACAAACAGCCGATGACCTCGCAAACAGTGCCTTCTATGGAACTGAAATAATTTGCTATAGTAACATTCCATTTCTCCCGTCAGTAGTTTGTGGCACAAAACCAGGTTCGCATGCAACCACCCGGTGCCTAACATTTAAAGCTCCAGGTGAGTAAGCCGTTATTCATATGAGAGAGAGAGCAGATTTATTGGATTAGCTTGATTGCGCGTATGATGCTGATCAGCGGTTTTATATGAGACACGAGCCTAAGCTGCTTAGAAGATGTAATAAATACACTGCCATCGTTGTTAAGAGGAATATTAACTTCTGTGATTTACTTTCTACGGAAAATGTGATTAAGATTGTTAGTATTGCATGCAATTTCGTCTGCTCCTTTCGATTTAATCATGAGCGGTACGGGCCGGTCGAATTTCTATCGATGCGGTTAGAATCGGTCATTAGGCTTTACGCCGAAATTTCTTGTAGTTTATCGGAGGTCTTCGACGTAGACTGGCCAATGTGTTTTCACACACACACTATCTTACTACAGTCATAGTAATAATAGCAATAACATCAAAAGCTTATTTTGTTTAGCAGGTGCTGAAAGGGTCATCGACAACAAACCTTTAGCGGTTCCACGAAACCAACTATTTTCACACCGCCGTTGTCCAAAACACTGATTACGCCTTCGAGAAGCGATCGATTGTCGACTTCGGCTTCAAAACGAACGAACTCTAACGTACTCTTTGCAACCTCAAATACAACTACGTGTAAAAAACATATAGTTTTATTTATCATAAGTGAAATGTTTAATGTTTTCTAAAGCGAAGCTTTTAAAAAGGACAAACTCAAAGACAGTAAAAGACTTATTCAAACATCCTAGACTAGTCATTCGCAAGCGAGGTGAAACGGAGCAAGCGCGGTTTCTTTTCTAACTTATTCTGTTTAACCATCTGTAACAGGCTGTGTTTGATGAATATGCCGCCCTAAAACCTCTTGAACCGTGAATCCATTGAAAATCCTAAAATCTAAGCCCATCGAAAACAAGTGACAACAGATCAAGTATTTCTGCTTCTCTAGATCACCAAACCATCGTATTCAGCCGACCGGAAAACCTATATAGACAAATCGTCATGGTCTGTACGAAATACCTAACTAAACACCTGAGGATAGACTATACTCTGAAAATCGGGTTCATTGACCCTACACACATTGAAACCCCATGAAAGGACTTGAAATATGAACGCTGGACTCAAGGTAACCAAATCATTGTATTCAGGATTCAGAAAAACAATATATACCATTCTTAATACCCTGCACATAATACATAACCAAATAAATGAAAATGAACTACATTTCGAAAATCAGGGTCTTCCACCGTAAAACCTTAAGAACCCCATGAAAAGGTATAATATCGCCAGGTTAAACTCTAGATACCAAAACCGTCGTATCCAGCGTGCTTGAAAACATCATAGACCCTCATTGTAAGGCAAAACACACAATTATATAACGAAAATTGAAAAATCGCTATTTCTAGCAAAAAGTCGTCGAATCATATTCGGTCCCACAGCGACCCAGAGTGTGGTGCCACAAAACGTCTTTGTCTTCACAGTTGTAGATCTTAATGAGCCGATTCGGTGGTAAACTCAATAGAGTTTATTCGATGAGAAGCCTGTGTCGCGAGATACGGGTGGTGAAAAACCGTTAATAAACTTGTTTTTGCCATCTGGACCCGAAGGTAAGATCGGAGCTGTTCACGTTCAACTAAAGGGCACATCCTCGTCACTTTTGCCATCGAATAAAAACATTTGCCGAGCTCCACTAATGCGAAGATGAGTTATGAATGACAGAAACAGACCAAAAGAAATTTTCTCGATTTTTATTCATAACGCCTTCAGTGAAAACTCCGCACGCTTCGCTCGCTCCGTTTCAGTAGTGGCTGAGAACAAATATTTTTGACACAAACAATTGCAGCTAATGCTGGAGCTCTTGATCTGAAATGATGAACTACAGAATTTTTGTCGCGTTTTAATAGCGTTTGCGCATAATCCCTCAGCTGCTCTGAATTTATTTAAGGAAGCCTACAATCTCTTAGAACCGTTATCATCATCATCGTTGTTGCATAGAATGTTAAACCATCGCGGGTGGACATAATTTCTCTACTGAAACCCCACCATTGTGTTCGATTCGACGCTAGTTCTGAACAGTAGGAGAGCCAATTGCGTTCGTAGTTTCTACTTCCATAAGTGACAGCCCTGCCCACTTCCAGTTGTTTGCGCGTTACACGCCTCCACGTATATATATTGTTCTGAACAGGAGAGCTAATTGCCTTCACAGTTTCTACTTCCATAAAAGATAGCCCGACTGCTTCCAATTCTTTGCACGTTACACGCCTCCACGTATATAGTTCTCGTCTGCGATGGCGTCGATATGTGTCGGTCGGTTTTAATCATAAGAACCACACATGACTCTACTTTTCTTTATTCCGGTTACATATACCTAAGCCGCTTCAGTCGTTTTTAGGGCATAAATTCTGCTATTGTTTCTAATCCACAATGCCCAAGAGCCGCACCGTTCACGTAACATGATCCATATGACTGATTTCTTGAAATGCGTTATTAGAATTATTGCGTATTTGTTACAATAATAAAACTGTTAAAATTTTACTGTTACGAAATGTCATTGTTGGTGTTTCTTACACACATATATCCAAACAACACATAATTAATTCACACAATATTTGCCAAAACGAGCGCTTAGTCGTTATTCATATTCGAGCAGACTATACACAATGGAAAATATTACCCAAGTGCAATCTTTCTAGCCACATATTTATAACGCTAGCGATTTGCGGTATTGTACCTTTTACAATTGGTGGCCATAGGCGGTGCCTATTACATCGTTAAGTCATGTTCACACATGTGATCTTAGTGTGCAGAAAAACAATGTCTTGTAAACTTATCGACATCAAGAATCAAATATATATTGGGTTGGACCAAATGAAAATTTCTCTTTTAAAGAAATCGATTCTATTCTACAGCATCCGTGTAAACTATGCTAAACCACGTAAACCAGCAGCGGAAAATAATTGCCAGCCTTATTATAAGTCAAAGCTGAGATTAATAATGCACATTTTGGGCTTTATTCATCAACATCCAAGTAGGCCAAAATACTCCTGAAGAGATGAATACGAAGTTTGCACAGAACTCAAAAGACTGCTCCATGCTTCGGGTCATTTGCCGGATGTTTAGCTGTTTTGCTGCTGCTCTTCAGCCTTTTTTATGCATCAATCTCAATGATTCGCCCATGTTAGTCACCGACTCTTATCTGTCACCGGTATTGATTCAAACTGTGTAACGAAGGAACTTATTGGATTTGCCGATGACGGATCAAGGTAGGCAGAACTTTTATTGCAACAATTTTTTATAGTTTATAAATAAATAGATGAAATTAATAGTGGGAACAAACTGGTTGTGTGTACACAAAAGTATGCCCATTACACGGTCGACCTATAGATCAGAATTTGCCACTCCACGGCAAATCTTACTAAATTCTTGTACCGCCAAAGCAGAAAATGGTAACATCCAAATGATTCTGACCATATTACTTATATGTTTTCTAAAGTTAGTAACAGCGCTTCAGTTAAGAGCAGGATATTCCGACGTTTTTTCTGCACTAAAGGTCTGACAGAGACTGCTCTGAGTAATCCCCAATTTGAAGAGATGGGCATTTAGAAGATTATAACCAGTGAGTTGTGAAACAGCCAATCGAAGTTTGAGTTTATTAAGCTTGCATAGGTAGCTCTGCCACGATTTTTCCGTCATACGCTGGATAAACAGCTTTCAGCTATCTACAGCCACATATGGATTCCCACCTGAGTGTGAGTTTCCTAAAAGTCAATTTGGTTACTTCAGATCTAGAAAACCCAGAAGAAAGTGGAAGACAAGGTTTAGGGCCAACAAAGGACTGAAGAGAACCCAAACTAGCCAATTCGTCCGATCTCTCGGTCTCGTCGAAACCAGAGTGTCCTGGTGTCCATCTTAGTGTTACTTTGTTATGATAATTACAAAGTAGCTTAATAGTTTCAAAACAGGGAAACATTAGTTTGGAGCTGAGAGTGTCATCTGTGCAACCTTGCTATCAGAATTGATGCATGTTTTCGCTCCTGCAACCTGTTCTAATAAGTGACTGAACACATGCGAGTATGGCGTAGATGTCAGCCTGACAGACGGATGTTAAGGCACCTAAAAATATATACTACTTGGATAGTTCAATAAAGAACCAAGCTCCAGTGGCTCGTCGGTCATGTAGATAAAGTTTAAATTTCATACCTTAATAGTAGTAAAAGTATTTGGCACGATCATTTTCTTCAACTTTTCGATCAAGTCCCAATTAGACACCGACTTTCCAGGGTCTTTAAGGACCGGCATTTGAACGCTGATGTTCATCCGAGCAATGGGCTTGAGATGCAGCCCTGAAAACCACATTACATTCACCAATAATACTATTGAACACAAACTAATTTGTGAGCAGTCTTTTTAAAGCATCTTAGCCGGCACGTGCGTAAGCAATTGAAACAAAGATAGCGAAGCGGGCGGAGTTTCCCGTGAGTGCATTGGGAGAGGGAGGGTGAGGAATGAAAATTTCTTTTCTTGGTCTGCTGTTGTTATTCATAACTCATGTTCGGGTGGACAGATTTCGATAAATTTTTTGTTTGATGGCAAAAGTGATGATGATGTGCGTTTTAGTTGAGCGCTAACAACTTCGTCCCCGTCTTCCAGGTCAAAACAGCAAAAAGGGTTTTTAAGGGTTTTTGCCAAATCAGTGTATATATACTATGTTTTGTAACCAACCCATATCTCGCGACACAGGCTTCACATCGAAAAATAGAGACCAGCAGAATCAGCTCATCGGGATTTACAATTTTGTTGGCCATGACCTTTTGTGGAATCAATTCCTAGGCCGCTGCGGACCCGAATATGGTTTCTCGACCCTTTGTCAGAAATAGTGATTTTTTTAAATTCGCCAAGTTATTGCCCGTATTTACCTTACAATAAGTGATTATTAGGTTATCAAGCACGCCGAATACGATGATTTTGCTATCCAGGCCCAACTTGACTATGTTATACATTTTCATGGGGTTTCAAATGTTTTACGTTCGACGAACCCAATTTCCAAAATGTATGTATATAGTTTTAATTTCTGTGATTATGTATTGCATGCAGGGCATTAAGAATGGTCTATGCATAGGTATTTCTGAAGGTTAAATATAAGGATGTGGTTTACGTTGGACGAGCCCAATTTCCAAAATGTATGTGTATAGTTTCACATATGTATATAGAGTCGAACACCAGTATCTTATGCCTTTTCAGACGTTTTCATTTGTTTTACCGTAAATGAACGGTATTTCCACATCGGTCTTTAGTAGTTTAGTACATGGCATCAAAATTAGTCTATATAGATGTTTTTGGCATGCTGAATACAATGATCTTGTTATCTAGAGTCCAGCATGCAAATTCCATACCTTTTCAAAGGGTTTAGGGTCAGTGAACTCGAATTCCCGAACATAGTCTGTCTTCAGTTGTTTGGTTACGCATTGCGTACACGAATTGTATATATAGGGTTTCCAGTAGGCTGACTACGATGGTTTAGTTATCTAGAGACCAGCGCAGATGCTTGATGCGTTGTCACTTATTTTCGATGGGTTTAGGGTCGACGAGGTTTTAGGATTTTCAATGAGTTCAGGGTTCAAGAGATTTTATGGTGGTTATACGTCAAACACAGCTTGTTACATGTGATTAAACAAACCGATAACTTAAAAATGAAACCATACACCTCCGCTTGCGAGATACTAGCATGCCATGACAAAAATGTGGTACACATCTACATATACAAACATATATATATATATATGCGACTGGGTCTCACAATTCGGAGGGGGCCCCTTGACATTTTTCGGCTCCTAGTGAAACAGGTGCCCCCGGTTCATGTCTCCTGGGAAAATTTTTGGCTCCCTCCGGTTCACTGCCTCTTGGCAATTTTTTTGTTCCATCAGTCCAAAGTACATAATATTTGTACTAAAATTCCGCTCTGAAACCAATAATTTCGCAAATTTTGTCAAAATTTGTTTTGAAATCGCTTTTTCTCTCCTTCAAAAATGTTTTGGCAGCGT
The DNA here is from genome assembly GCA_030248225.1 of Trileptium ribeirensis. Classification (NCBI taxonomy): domain Eukaryota; kingdom Metazoa; phylum Nematoda; class Enoplea; order Enoplida; family Thoracostomopsidae; genus Trileptium; species Trileptium ribeirensis. Next base: position 8,962 of record JASANE010005603.1, on the reverse strand, counting down.
TTCTGACACGATTTTAACCGTTTTTCTCTTGGCAAAATCGGGAGCCCCCCGGTTTATGCCCCCTGGCAAAATTTTGAACTGAGAGCCCAGTGTGAACATCTATATTTGTATTGTGTGTATATATATACATCAGCGGCGAGGAACGACAGCTGCCTGAATCATTCAAAAACTTTAAGCATACAGATCACTTGCTCCTCCCATCAGAACTTCCAAGGATTTGGACAAAAAAACAAGAGGCTGACCGATTGAGAACAGCTATCACTGTACTGTGTCTACACAAAGAGAAGTCCAAAACATTTCAGCAGCAACTAACGACGTATTTCGTTCCTAAACATCTAGCTGACGTCACGTTGCTTGAAGCTGACATCTCCAGCCTTAGTCTGTCCGCAGCCATCCGAAAAGTAACGGGGGACTTCGGGGGGGGGGTGGGCATGTTCATTGGTGCAGGAAATTTCAATGTGGGGGAAAACAATTTGCAAACAACATAAATTTTCAGACAAAAATTTTTAGATTTAGTTGAACATGAGGGTTTTGGCCGTATGGGTGGGACGGACATGGGGTATTTAGAAAGCGGGGTCCCCCAACTCCACTGTGGACAGGCCAGGATCCGATTTAATGAAGCGCAAGGCAACCACTCTCCGAGGTCAATAATGTGAATTTCTGTCACTGACGTAAAACGATTAATCTAGTCTCAGCGTAAGGGTTCTTCCCGTCACGATTTCAAGCAACCGACTATCATTGAGACTTACTAGACGTTTAGAATGCATTAGAAATTTAAAAAGATGGTTTGGAATATCAAAAATGAAGAAAGAGGTGGGGTAACCTGTCGATGTTGCAACATTAATTGTTCACAGCGTCATAACGTGAACTACAGCTGCGTATGTCGACGGCGTTGCTATATATATCGGATTGCACAGAAACGCCGCTAAGAATTTACATATGCACCAGCCGCATCGGGATATAAATTAGCGTTGCGAAAAATACACAATGCAGTATTGCTGCGAAAATGCAGATAATATATATACAATTAAACAGGTAATCAATCTAGCAAGTGGCCGAATTCTAAGATGTACGCAGCATCATATCACCTTTAGGTATATAGCACTACAACTGATGTACTACACAGAACTACAGGTGCTACAAACAGGCATCTTCATATCTCTACACAGGTTACACGGGCTGCGTTAGTCACAGCGTCAAGATAATAGTCTACGATGCTAAGATTAGAACCAAACAGTTTTGTTGCGGCTCTGATATATATTTAGTACTTTACAGAACGCAGTCTGGACGCCTTTTCGATATATTTAGCAACTGCCGTGTTGTCAATAAATTCTCTCCACAAACCTGCAGTGGTCACGAAATTACTGCCGCAGAGAAGCTGAAAACAATTGTCGGTTTTGACAAATAGGTCATGTGCCCAGGGTGCACGACAGAAAGTTCCTATGATGTTGGTAATTCCACAGGTTCCATTTCAAGAAATATCGATTATTCAGGTACATATTCTAAGGCTATGGAGTCTATAATTAAATCTGAAATTATCAACTTTATGTCTGCTCATAACCTATTTAATCAAAACCAGTTTGGCTTTCGTAATCGACGTTCTACCACGCTACAATTAGTTGACTTTATGGAATGTGTCACTAGTTATATCAAGTCGAAAGATTGCGCAAATGGTGTTCTCCTTGACTTGCGAAAGGCTAACAAGCGGTGTCCCACAGGGCTCCGTATTGGGTCCTATACTATTTTTGGTCTATATCAATGATCTCGCTGACACTATTCAAAGTGTGATGTGGATGTTTGCTGATGACACTTGTATGCTACATCGCATAAATCGTCACAATTACAATGCCGACTACACAGCTTTGCAACTAGACCTGCGCACTTGTTTCGACTGGTCTGTTCAATCATTAATGGCTTTTTCGGTTCCAAAATGTGCCGTTATTCATTTTGGACGCCGCAATCCTTATTTGCAATACGAACTAGGCAATGAAGCTATCCCGTCCAGTGACTGTGAAAGATATTTGGGATATATGCTCTCATCATCGCTTAAATCATCCGACCATTGCCGAAAGATTGCAGCTGAAGCTCATCGGATCATCTCGCTCCTACAACGTTCATTTGGTCTACTTGATAAGAAGCCATTCCTATTGCTATATCAAGCTTTAATTAGACCTAAGCTCGAGTATGCCTCGCCAGCATGGTCGCCGTATTTACGTCAAGACATCGACCTGCTCGAAAAAGTACAGCGCAGAGCTACTCGTCTTGTACGCGGCATCGGCCATGCAGACTACCGCGAACGATTACGGCTCTTGTCACTTCAATCATTGGCTACTCGTCGTCTTCGGGCGGACCTTATCCTGACTTTTCAAATTATACACGGCCTCGTTGACTACGATGTCAATCGTTTGTTCACTTTTGCCAGTGAAAATCGCTTACGTGGTCACTCCTTGAAACTCAATAAACCAAGAGCTCAATTAAACACTCGTTTGCATAGCTTCTCTTCGTGTCGTGAGACCATGGAATGCACTGCCTGAAAATGTCGTGACAACCCCATCAGTAAGCTCGTTTAAACGCCGCCTTCACGTCTCAGGAGCGCTGCCCGAGCTTTAACACTGGTGTCTCTGCATCGTCAATTGTTTTTTCAGTCCGAAATTATCAGTCCCCTGTCGAATGGGGACGTACGCCGGTCACGGATTTTAGCAAACCGATATGTGTTCAAGCCTTGTTCAACAAATTCCGTGATCCTGGTTAGACTTAAAGGTTAGACTTAATATACTAACTCGGCGTACCCCCGCACATTTCGCTGTCCCGGTTTTGTCAGGGGCAATTTTATCCTGCTTAAGCGATGCAATATCGTTTCCCTGAGATATATAATTAATTTTCGTTGAAAAGTTGCGGTCTATGTGTAGTAGGAATCGAAAATTCGCTAAAATTAAAAAACCACTTAAAAATATAAAATGCAAAAGTATTAAAACTGAAGGGACGCCAGTAGGATATACAATACGCTGGAGCTTCCGCTTTGTCTGGAAATTTCGCGCACCTTTGGTTACAAATTCCGATTGCAAGTAACAATTAAGATTTTCACACTAGTCTATTCCAGATATATATTTTATGCATTTTCGAAATTTTTCAACTCTAGCTCCCGTTAGTTTTGCTTTTCGATGGAGTACTAGAAAAACGAAATATCCGCTGAGTACTGGAGTTTCGTTACATAAAATGAATGTGAAATTTGAAGCAATTCGTAGTAAAATTCCTGCCATAACAACTATATATTAATTTCAATTGACTAAAAAAATCCTGCGCGTCACTATTCACGGTTGTTAATTATATTTTAACCAGACATGAAAAACTTATTTATTGCTATTTGTAAATTGTTCCCTTCGAATCAAATAAACCTTACCTTGGGGTTTAAACAATTCGACTAGCTCGGAAGTATCAGTGAGAGGTTGAACTCCAGCCATGGCGGTTTCAGTGCTGAAAAGACATTAATAACTTCTGCTAACCAATAGTTTATCATATTTTTACTTATAAAATGATTATTAAGTATATAACTGTTGCCAATGATTACAAATACAGTTGTATAGAATAGAGCAGTAAATTACGATACTGCAAATTACCTAGAAACATATGCAAATGTAAGATTATTGTATCGAAGTCCCTAGATCCAATATATCAAAAGTTTTAAATTCCAAGGTGAAAATTTTTAAGATAGTTCGAGAATTTTATTGCACAGCGGTGGCTCAACTAATACTCATGGTCATGTCGATTTTCTGCAATCCAAGAAACCGATTACGTGGTACCAATTTATGCTAATATGGAACGCAACATAAGATATGCCATAGATTTTAGGCAAAAATTACTAAAAGTTCAAACTATATACTATACTAATACTGCTGAATTTTCAATTCGATATTTCATTAAATATTTATAGCAAAACATGAATAATTCCAATCATAACTATATAATTATCTGCCAAAGGTCAATGCATAATACTCGCACTTACGCTACTCACTTACGGTATAGGAATAATTAACTGTAAAGTGACATATTCTTCGTTTATCTGTATAGTATATACTAGATGACGGAAAGACCAGAAGAACAACCGCCTGAAAAGTTGGGCCTCAGCAGGCGGAATTCGAACGCACGGCTTGCCGCTCTTGAATTCTCCAGCAGGCGCTCTATCGACTGATTTACCCTGGTCGCCTTCACCGCAGTTCTACAGATACAATTTCCAACACTAATAACAGAAACGGCAAAGTAAAGATACTATGCAATCGGAGAATATAAGCTCAAATATTTTAAAAAATATCAAATCGTACATATTCGGATAGTCTACTGTTACAAAAAAAGATTAATAAATAAAATTGAAAGCTAAACACACCTATTAGCCGCCCGAAACAAACTGAAATTTAATAAACGGAACCAATAGCTACCACTAGCTATGATAGCTTATTCACTTTATTGCCACTATAACACATATCAATAAATAAACTCAAATTAATACGTAGCAATATGCATATAAAACAAATATAACATCATTACATGATAACGACTGCGTTGCATCCGCATGTTGCATAATCTTTACCTATTTAAAATCACAACGCTAGACGCTGCGCTTTTTTGGAACTATATATAATTATTAATTTATTACATTTATTGTAGCTGTGTCAACTTCTAAAATGTTAATGAATAGAGCTGCGGAAACTCCAGACTATTTATGTATTTGCAATGGACAATTTAGTGCTTACGAAACAAAAAGAAAATGTTAAATAATTTTCAGAAATCGCCGCAACTTTTGATCTCTAATTATGTAAAACTAAAACATAGTAAGTTATTGCAATACGTTTGCATATGCGCAATAACTAGTGCATATCAGCGCAAATTTCTTTAAAGAAGGAAATTACAACGGAAAAATAAACGCGCAAAGCCATATAGGAAAACCCTCCTATCTCAAAGGGCAAGCATGCCTGGTGATGCGTTTCAGCCCGGCAAAAAAGTTAAGGTGCAGGCACCGTAAAATCTCGTCAACTATAACCAAATAACGTCGTGTGTATTGGGCGATTTCATTGTGGTCGACATTCCCCAAGAGCCGCTGCATTCTCAGGAATTGCCGCGCTATACATTTACATGTTATCGCTTCTAATGTAAAAATAACGGTACACAGCTGCATGGCGCAACTTTCTAACACCATGACCATACGACCCCGGCTACCACAACCTCAATGGTGGACCATAAATTTTATAATATTGACACTTTTCTTGGTCAGCCCCAAGAAGCTATAGAACTTAGCAGTCGCAGGAGCGCTTCACGAGGTACATTCGGACTCTGCCCGATTGATTGGGCACGTGTCTAATAATTGGTAGGATCGCTGAGGTCCCCAGCGACGTTGGCACCGATACCTGCTCATAGGTGATAATGCCCAACCGATATTCCCAATCGCAGTCACGCTTGGAAGTCAGTTGATTGGATATGGTCAAAGGATAATTTTAGGCCGGTGTTTGGCTTTAATATAAATTTTGACTTCTCTTCAATCGATTGTAATTCTGGCCCCTCAAATTAGTTTTAGCCAGTGTGGCCCCCACAGGGTTGCGACGGTCCCTGAAAGTTTAACGTTGGACGTTATGCTCAACGACCTGACAGTAGAGACGATTCGCTTTAACTGTTGTGTTTAACCTACTAAATCTCTCCTTGTTATTCGGCTGTGATTATTTCGGGAGCGAGTTTCTTTGACAATTTCGTGGGCCCTCTCGCAATACTCATATTGTTTTCACGTATTAACCTTGGCAGTAAACCGCACGCATTGGGGCTTGGAATCTTTCATCCGCTGGCTGCAACACTCAGGGCGGACTGGCCCGGACAGATTGACGTATTGCGCCATCAGAGTACTTAACGTGGGACACGTTGGATGATTTTCTAGATTTTATTTCGAAATATATACAAAGAAAGCCAGGTAAGACCGTCAAGATAGAGTACGTGACAGTGCAAACGCAATCATTATGGGATATTGGCAAAGGGCAGAGAAATGCACAGCGAAACTAGGCAACAGTATAAATCACTCTTTTTCAACAATATTCCTGGGAAAGGAGAAACGAGGAGGAGGGCGAAATGAGCGACTAAGTTCTCGTGAAGGTGACGCACCTGGGAACCCGCCACACCCGCGACTACCAAATTTAGTGAGGTTGAGCCCAGCTGTGGCTCCGAAAACATGCCCTGGTTTGCTTCGGAATACCCTCGGCATAGCGCGCGGCGTAACCATTATAGATAAGAAATAAATTCAGAGAAAAAAGTGGTGCGTCTTCCAGACGTTTGAGACATGCCGATGGCTATCGCGTAGAGAAGGTGAGCGGGTCATTACAAGGAACGTTTTTAACCCTTTCGTGCCGGCTACATAATGAAAGCTGCAGAAAAATTATTCCTATACATAAACATTATTATTATCACCTTAAGAACCAACAGTCACTGTTTGTTTTTAATAAAAACCGTCACAGTGTGAATTACATTTCTAGGCCATATGGCCCTTCCCGGCACAAAAATGTCACGAAACATACAATACAGTGTTACTGTCAAAATCTGTTTTAGATGGCCAGTTGTCCAAGATGTCTGTTTTATTTTACTTTTTTGTATGAAATGATAGAAAACAATTCCTGCTTTCGGTCAGACAAAGTCCCTTGTCACACTTCCGGCAGCCGATCCTGGTTTTCTCTCTGCAATAAAAGCATTTCGGGCGATCTGGGCGATGAATCGGCCAAATGCGACAAGTTGTCGAATCGAATGGACTGTGGTGGCGCATCGAAATCTGGCGCGTTACGGGGCTTTTTAGCAACAACTGCTTCTTCATTGCTCGGACGACCACGGGCTTTCGTAGGATTGCGCAAAATTAGTGACGATGCAATATCGGCAGTAAAATCCAATAAATCCATCATCTTTCGCTTTTCAACTGCAAAATACGGACATTGTCGCTTATACAGAATCCAGGCATTGATAACACTGGTGCTGAGAATCCAAAAGAAAAATCGCATGTATATACCATTTGCGGCTTTTATGATGTAATCGATAGAGGGCAGTGAACATGTCGAACAAGTCAACGCCGCCCATAGATTTGTTGTAAGCCTTTACAATAGCTGGTCGACATACCTTCACATGACGTTTCTCTTTGGAGCTCCATCTCTCGATTTGTTCGCACGGTTCAGCAACAGCGTAATTGGATGCCAACTGCACAGCCCTATTATCAAACCAACGAATAACCGTCAACCGTGAATTGCGATCGCTAACCATGTCCCAAGATCCCCTTCCTTCCTTCTGCAAATCTTTTTTTGTTTTTAGTGCGCATTTGGCAACCCTGTTAGCTTGAATCGTTCCTATAGCCCAAATACCCTGACTTTTCAATGCAATCAGTAGCTCAAAGGAATTAAAATAGTTGTCAAAGAACAATTTATAGTTAGCGTGTTGCTCCAACGTGCTGCAAAGTTTCATAACAACATCCCCAGGTTTTGTGCCAACGGTAGCAACGGCCGGAAAAGTGGGATCCGCTGTACCTTCGACGTCCATGTCGTAACAGAATCCCGACACGCCGTTTCGCGAAAAAATTTTAAATCCCCACTTTTGTGGTTTCTTTGGGCAGTAACGACGAAGTGAGCTCCTGCCGCAAAACGGAACTATTTGCTCATCAACCGCCTGGTGTTCTTCAGGCTCAATGCTGAGACAGTTTTGACGGAGCCTTTCAAACAACGGCCTGATTTTGAAAAGTTTATCCCCATTTGGATCACTGCGTTTTGGCGCGTTGTCGTTATTGACAAAGTGCAAATATTGCTTTATGAGCTCAAATCGATCTCTACCTAGAACCGACGCAATTTTGTCATACCTCGTAGTATTTTCCCAATACATGCGGTAACGTGGCATGTGAACAATACACATTCTTAGCAAAATCCCTAAAAACTTTTCGATCTCATCCACACATGTCCCAATAGAACGCTTTATATTGCGCTGTGTGCTATAGTAATTAGTTTCGTCCACTATTATTTGAATCATTTTTTGATCGAAAAACATACGAAAGTAATCTAAGGCGCAAGGAATTTCAGAATACGGCGGCTCAGAAAACTGCAGACTGTACTGAGTGTCGAATGGAGGAGGATTTACGTGAGCCCATCTGTATGAACGCGATTTAGCTGAAGTATGAAATGAATCGGATGCTGCTGAATTGTCTTGTATTGGCTCCTGATCAGTTGCAGCGCTATTGGAACCCTTGTCTTCTGCTGTTTGCTGCTGACGAAAATCACCCATATCAGCTAATTCTCGCATATTGTATTCTGTATTAAATTCGTCAGATAGTTCACCATCTGAACAAGCGTCACAGTTGTCTGAATCAGTATCTTCTTCAGATTCCAGCCCTGGTGCAAGTATAAGCCATGGTATAGTTTTGCCGTCGGTACTAGTATGATATTCTAGCTTACTCTCCATTTATAAATATAAATCTATAATGCTGAAAAACAAGAACAACATAATTTAGTATATTACCATCATATAATAAAAACTGATTGATACTGTTGGCAAAATGATTCCAGAAAATAATTATATGACGTTGCAACCAATTCTGTTCCTGGGATGACGGCGTCCTGGAGGGGCCATATGGCCCCGATAAAACAAATACGGTTATTTTATAACACGGCACATTTCAAAAAATTTACCACTCTTAAAGCAAAGTGCTAGCCGCCTAGATCAAGAACTTATTTTATATAACCTTGAAGAATCCACAGATGACTCATAGCAGGTTTCAAAACATAACCTTACACCAACACGAATTGTTACCTTGAAATAAAACCTCCTACATTGATAGCTATGTAATTAATCGCGTAATGCGCGTTCATAATTCTTCAAATATACTCAGATGTTTTGGCCCTTCCCGGAATTCGCACCTCCAATACAACTGTGTTGTAAAATTTAAGTTGATGGCCTTGGGCCATAT
>JASANE010005602.1:0-28314 GCA_030248225.1 Trileptium ribeirensis | reverse complement strand
TTGCTTCTGTAGACCCAACTGTAGACTGTAATGTGTAGACCGTACTGACCGACCCAACTGAAGACCCAGCTGTAGACTGTAGACCCAACTGTAGACTGTAAAGTGTAGACCCAACTGACCCAACTGTAGACCCAACTGTAGACTGTAAAGTGTAGACCCAACTGACACAACTGTAGACCCAACTGTAGACTGTAAAGCGTAGACCGTACTGACCGACCCAACTGAAGACCCAGCTGTAGACTGTAGACCCAACTGTAGACTGTAAAGTGTAGACCCAACTGACACAACTGTAGACCCAACTGTAGACTGTAAAGTGTAGACCCAACTGACACAACTGTAGACCCAACTGTAGACTGTAAGCTGAAAGATTAACTGACCTACCAACTTAAGACCCAAGCTGTAATGGTAGACCCCACTGTAGACTGTAAAGTGTAGACCCAACTGACACAACTGTAGACCCAACTGTAGACTGTAAAGTGTAGACCCAACTGACACAACTGTAGACCCAACTGTAGACTGTAAAGTGTAGACCGTACTGACCGACCCAACTGAAGACCCAGCTGTAGACTGTAGACCCAACTGTAGACTGTAAGCGTACCCAACTGACACAACTGTAGACCCAACTGTAGACTGTAAAGTGTAGACCCAACTGACACAACTGTAGACCCAACTGTAGACTAACGTAGACCTGCATCACCTACTCACCTGAAGACCGAGCTGTAGACTGTAGACCCAACTGTAGACTGTAAGTGTAGACCCAACTGACACAACTGTAGACCCAACTGTAGACTGTAAAGTGTAGACCCAACTGACACAACTGTAGACCCAACTGTAGTACTGTAAAGTGTAGACCGGCATCATCACCCACGGAGACCCAGCTGTAGACTGTAGACCTAACTGAAAGACTGTAAAGTGTAGACCCACCCTACCCAACTGTAAACTTAACAGTAGACTGTAAAGTGTAGACCCAACTGACCCAACCAAGACCGAACTGTACTGTAGACTGTAGACCCAACTGTAGACTAGCATAACAAAGCTGTAAACGTTTTCGCTTTTTAAAAAGTATACGAAAATTCCAATTTTAATATTTATTTTGGATTGATGCAGGCAATTCTATTTAGAAGCTATCGGAATTGTTCTGACGAGCATATTTTCGTTATTTGTGTCATAATTTTCCTAAAAATCTATTATCTTTTGTTCGGTGTTGTTTGATTTCCTAAATAAAATTCATATTTGTCTATTTAATTAATTATTTGGGGGATTTTTGAAATTTGTGCGCACAACTAAAAGCAATTCAAACCTTAAGATTGGACGCGAGTGATCTTAGAATTATGTCCCATGCCTGTTTTCTTGTAATATATGTAATGAAAAATTGAACAAATTCAAACCTTAAGATTGGACGCGAGTGATCTAGAATTATATCCCATGCCTGTTTTCTTGTATACTTACGAAAAATCGACCAAATTCAAACCTTAATATTGGACGCGAGTGATCTTAAACCAATATCGCATGCCTGTTTTCTTGTAATATATGTAATGAAAAATTGACCAAATTCAAACCTTAAGATTGGACGCGAGTGATCTTAGAATTATATCCCATGCCTGTTTTCTTGTAATATATGTAATGAAAAATTGACCAAATTCAAACCTTAATATTGGACGCGAGTGATCTTAGAATTATATCGCATGCCTGTTTTCTTGTAATATATGTAATGAAAAATTGACCAAATTCAAACTTCTTCAAGATTGGACGCGAGTTGATCTTAGAATTACATCCCATGCCCTGTTTCCTTGTAATATATGTAATGAAAAATTGACCAAATTCAAACCTTAAGATTGGACGGGAGTGATCTTAAAATTATATCGCATCCATACCTGTTCCTTGTAATATATGTAATGAAAAATTGACCAAATTCAAACCTTAAGATTGGACGCGAGTGATCTTGAATTATATCGCTGCCTGTTTATGTAATGAAAATTTACCAAATCCACCTTAGATTGATGTGAGTGATCTTAGAATTATATCCCTGCCTGTTTTCTTGGTAATATATGTAATGAAAAAATTGACCGAATTCAAACCTTAAGATTGGACGCGAGTGATCTTACAATTATATCCCATGCCTGTTTTCTTGTTGCCTTTTCCTTGATGGGGGGGGCGTTTCCTAATATATGTAATGAAAAATTGACCAAATTCAAACCTTAAGATTGGACGCGAGTGATCTTAGAATTATATCCCATGCCTGTTTTCTTGTAATATATGTAATGAAAAATTGACCAAATTCAAACCTTAAGATTGGACGCGAGTGATCTTAGAATTATATCCCATGCCTGTTTCTTGTATATGATGAAGAACCATCCAAAATCAAACCTGAAATATTGGACGCGAGTGATCTTAACTGATTTGATAATTATTTCCCAGCCTGTTTTCTTGTAATATATGTAATGAAAAATTGACCAAATTCAAACCTTAAAGATTGGACGCGAGTGATCTTAGAATTATATCCCATGCCTGTTTACTTGTAATATATGTAATGAAAAATTGACCAAATTCAAACCTTAAGATTGGACGCGAGTTCTCTTAGAATTCTCCCGCGCGGGAATGAAAAATTGACCAAATTCAAACCTTAAGATTGGACGCGAGGACAAGAATTATATCCCATGCCTGTTTTCATGTAATATATATGTAATGAAAAATTGACCAAATTCAAACCTTAAAAATATCAGACACGTAGTGATCTTAGAATTATATCCCATGCCTGTTTTCTTGTAATATATGTAATGAAAAATTGACCAAATTCAAACCTTAAGATTGGACGCGAGTGATCTTAGAATTATATCCCATGCCTGTTTTCTTGTAATATATGTAATGAAAAATTGACCAAATTCAAACCTTAAGATTGGACGCGAGTGATCTTAGAATTATATCCCATGCCTGTTTCCTTGTAATATATGTAATGAAAAATTGACCAAATTCAAACCTTAAGATTGGACGCGAGTGATCTTAGAATTATATCCCATGCCTGTTTTCTTGTAATATATGTAATGAAAAATTGACCAAATTCAAACCTTAAGATTGGACGCGAGTGATCTTAGAATTATATCCCATGCCTGTTTTCTTGTAATATATGTAATGAAAAATTGACCAAATTCAAACCTTAAGATTGGACGCGAGTGATCTTAGAATTATATCCCATGCCTGTTTTCTTGTAATATATGTAATGAAAAATTGACCAAATTCAAACCTTAAGATTGGACGCGAGTGATCTTAGAATTATATCCCATGCCTGTTTCTTGTAATATATGTAATGAAAAATTGACCAAATTCAAACCTTGGGCTGTTTGCGAAGATATGAAGAGAACAATGCAAGAGACGCGAGTGATCTTAGAATTATATCCCATGCCTGTTTTCTTGTAATATATGTAATGAAAAATTGACCAAATTCAAACCTTAAGATTGGATGCGAGTGATCTTAGAATTATATCCCATGCCTGTTTTCTTGTAATATATGTAATGAAAAATTGACCAAATTCAAACCTTAAGTATTGGACCGTGAGGTGATCTTAGAATTATATTCCATGCCTGTTTCCTTGTAATATATGTAATGAAAAATTGACCAAATTCAAACCTTAAGATTGGACGCGAGTGATCTTAGAATTATATCCCATGCCTGTTTTCTTGTAATATATGTAATGAAAAATTGACCAAATTCAAACCTTAAGATTGGACGCGAGTGATCTTAGAATTATATCCCATGCCTGTTTTCTTGTAATATATGTAATGAAAAATTGACCAAATTCAAACCTTAAGATTGGACGCGAGTGATCTTAGAATTATATCCCATGCCTGTTTTCTTGTAATATATGTAATGAAAAATTGACCTTGTGTGGAGAAATTCAAACCTTAAGATTGGACACGAGGATTTAGAATTATATCCAGTGGTGGGAAAAATTGACCAAATTCAAACCTTAAGATTGGACGCGAGTGATCTTAGAATTCATATCCCATGCCTGTTTTCTTGTAATATATGTAATGAAAAATTGACCAAATTCAAACCTTAAGATTGGACGCGAGTGATCTTAGAATTATATCCCATGCCTGTTTTCTTGTAATATATATGTACTTAAAAATTGACCAAATTCAAACCTTAAGATTGGACGCGAGTGATCTTAGAATTATATCCCATGCCTGTTTTCTTGTAATATATGTAATGAAAAATTGACCAAATTCAAACCTTAAGATTGGACACGAGTGATCTTAGAATTATGTCCCATGCCTGTTTTCTTGTAATTTAGGTTATGATATATTGACCAAATTCAAACCTTAAGATTGGACGCGAGTGATTCTTAAATTATATCCCATGCCTGTTTCCTTGTAATATATGTAATGAAAAATTGACCAAATTCAAACCTTAAGATTGGACGCGAGTGATTTTAGAATTATGTCCCATGCCTGTTTTCATGTAATATAATAAAAGGAAAAAAGCATGATGTACAAATTCTAGATCACTTAAGATTGGAATCAGGGTAATTTAGTCTTCTAGAATTATGTCCCATGCCTGTTTTCTTGTAATATATGTAATGAAAAATTGACCATAATTCAAACCTTAAGATTGGACGCGAGTAATCCTTAGAGTTATATCCCGCATGCCTGTTTTCATGTAATATATGTAATGAAAAATTGACTGAAATCAAACCTTAAGATTGGACGCGAGTGATCTTAGAATTATGCCCAGCCTGTTTTCTTGTAATATATGTAATGAAAAATTGACCAAATTCAAACCTTAATATTTAATGTGAAGTGACTGAAGAATAACCCAGCCGCTGAAATATGAATGAAAAATTGACCAAATCAAACCTTAAAGATAGATGTGTTAATCCTTAATTTATATCCCATGCCTGTTTTCTTGTAATATATGTAATGAAAAATTGATGAATTTAAAGCTTAAGATTGGACGCGAGTGATCTTAGAATTATATCCCGTGCCTGTTTTCTTGTAAAATATGTAATGAAAAATTGACCAAATTCAAACCTTAAGATTGGATGCGAGTGATCTTAGAATTATATCCGATGCCTGTTTTCTTGTAATATATGTAATGAAAAATTGACCAAATACAAACCTTAATTGGACGCGAGTGATCTTAGAATTATATCCCATGCCTTTTTTCTTGTAATATATGTAAGGAAAATTTAATGAAATTCAAACCTTAAGATTGGACGCGAGTGATCTTAGAATTATATCCCATGCCTTTTTTCTTGTAATATATGTAATGAAAAATTGACCAAATTCAAAACTTTAGATTTGAAGCGAGTGATCTTATAATTATATCCCATGCCTGTTGTCTTGTAATATATGTAATGAAAAATTGACCAAATTCAAACCTTAAGATTGGACGCGAGTGATCTTAGAATTATATCCCATGCCTGTTTTCTTGTAATATATGTAATGAAAAAATGACCAAATTCAAACCTTAAGATTGGACGCGAGTGCTCTTAGAATTATGTCCCATGCCTGTTTTCTTTGTAATATATGTAAATGAAAAATTGACAAATTAAACGACTTCATTTGGACGCGAGTGATCTTAGAATTATATCCCAAGCCTGTTTTCTTGTAATATATGTAATGAAAAATTGACCAAATTCAAACCTTAAGATTGAACGCTAGTGATCTTAGAATTATATCCCATGCCTGTTTACTTGTAGTATATATGTAATGAAAAATTGACCAAATTCAAACCTTAAGATTGGACGCGAGTGATCTTAGAATTATATCCCATGCCTGTTTTCTTGTAATATGTGTAATGAAAAATTGACAAAATTCAAACCTTAAGATTGGACGCGAGTGATCTTAGAATTATATCCCATGCCTGTTTTCTTGTAATATATGTAATGAAAAATTGACCAAATTCAAACCTTAATATTGGACGCGAGTGATCTTAGAATTATATCCCATGCCTGTTTTCTTGTAATATATGTAATGAAAAATTGACCAAATTCAAACCTTAAGATTGGACGCGAGTGATCTTAGAATTATATCCCATGCCTGTTTTCTTGTAATATATGTAATGAAAAATTGACCAAATTCAAACCTTAAGATTGGACGCGAGTGATCTTAGAATTATATCCCGTGCCTGTTTTCTTGTAATATATGTAATGAAAAATTGACCAAACTCAAACCTTAAGATTGGATGCGAGTGATCTTAGAATTATATCCCATGCCTGTTTTCTTGTAATATATGTAATGAAAAATTGACCAAATTCAAACCTTAAGATTGGACGCGAGTGATCTTAGAATTATATCCCATGCCTGTTTTCTTGTAATATATGTAATGAAAAATTGACCAAATTCAAACCTTAAGATTGGACGCGAGTGATCTTAGAATTATATCCCATGCCTGTTTTCTTGTAGTATATGTAATGAAAAATTGACCAAATTCTTCCAAAAATTGTTCAACTTGAGTGCCTGAAACAAACCAAAAACAATGTTAGAGCAATCAAATACTGTCCAGTACCGGGATAATTTATTGCATTCAAACACCTAAGTCAGCTAGGTGACTGACAGACCATTGCTACGTCAGGTTTGTCCAATTCTTTTAAATGGCTTAAGTTTAAAATCAGCTCTCTTTTCCAAATCTATGTTATTACTTTGTCTGTTTGGAAAATTATTAGTTCATTTTGCCGACCAGTTTGGGAACAGTTATCGTTTTATCAGCAAAATCTGGGGCATGAATCGGAACAACGAACATTGCATGGCTTCAAACGAGCAATTGAACCTTTAAACCCAATTTTACCTGATTTAGCAATAAGTTTATAAAAACAGGATCATGAGAGACAAAGTTGAAGTCCAACATACCATCGCCTAACAAACTTAGTTACATTTTAACTTCATATATATCATTAGTAGCCATCAATCCAAAAAATGAATTTTTGAAAAACCGAGCCGGTGCCTTCCAATGTATTGAATAAGATTAAGCGGAATTCGATGTATTAAACATAATGTTGCCATATTTTGTAGCCGATTATACACCCTGAGTGGTCGAAGCGTAGATCCGTTGGTCAACTGAAGAAAAAATAATCTATTGTTAAACCTTGGAGACTGACGAACCCCAGTTTTATAGTTGATGTTCTCTAGGCTAAACCCAAACGTTCCAGTCAAGCATTAGTTATTATAACACTCTCACGGAACGTTTCTTTCAGTTGCCAGACTCAAAGCATACGATTTCTAAACGCCGTCAACGCCAAAGAGTTAGGCCAAATTATCTACTGTTCATTATAATTAAGACAAATGGTACCCCTCAATGGCACATTATTTTTTGGGGCCAAAAATGAATTCGAAAAAGGAAGCCCCTGCCTCCGTTCCCTAAATTGGGATCTCCTACAAGTGGGCTCCTAAAACATTCACATGGTCAAAGATGACTTGAAACGTGATGCAACGAAATCTTCACGAATAGTTGTCGTCCCAACCGAATGCATGAAAAATAAACCAAGGATGTGGTTTTTTGTTTGATTTGATAATTTGAAACTTACTTTATCTAAATATTGAACCAATCTGCTCTTATCAGGTTTACCAAAGTTTCATAGTTATTTCAAGTCACCAATGTTTGTAGTTTAAGAGTTGGATCATGGAATATTAAAGATGTGAGTATCTTGGCAAGTACAGCTAATTTTTATTGAAATAAAGTTGCGGATAACTATCTCTTCTAAATAATTCATGGTAATTTGATGCTAATCCATGCATTATTAAATTTGTAGATTTGCTGTAATCGGACTCAAAAATCATGAAAACAATGTACACTGCATATTTCAATCACTCAACCAACGAAGATGCAACATCAGCATTGGCAAAATAATGATCATATCCACAGTTGTGGAATTGGTAACTTACCGGTATGATTTGAAGCGACAGATACCAAATACATCGTTTCGTCGTCCGAATAGCAACGATTATCACCGTCATCGACCTCACTAATGTTTGAAGATTGTCTAAAAAGTTTGGCATTATTTTTTATTGGGGTTTTACGCAAAAGTTGACATATTTGGATTATTAAGGCTTTGCATAAACAGCAACAATTTTGGCGTTGAACAAAAGGATATTAAATAAAGTTTTACTCTAAGCAGTAATATTTGTGATCCTACCTTAACACCGATTCAAAATTAATTGGCTAAAAAATAAGATTTGTCTAATTTGAGTAAATTATTGGGTTTCTATGGAACCATTTTACTATAATATGTCAAGGTCCAATATCCTATGATTTTCCTTCCATATAGAGTTTAGGTTCTACGCTCAGTCATGTCAGCCGCTTCTGAAATCTGCGAGTGAGTATTGCTAGTGCGACACGGGCGTAATTTAGATTCAATACGAGCTTCAGCACATCCAAAATTTGAGCGTATTAGGCTTTATTGTTCTCACGTTATGGACGATAGCAGCAAAATTCGGAGCCTTCAACGAATGTTGAAACGAATGTAGGTTCCACTGACGGGTCTTGGACCAAAAACCGAGAAAACTGTTTTTGTCTGCCGCTGTAAAACTCGTAGCCGCTAAATGTATTTGAACAAAATTTCCATCAAGAAGACGATAAGCCTTTTAATGCATTAGTCCTTTTATGGGTTCAGGCGTAGTGTGATGAGTTAATGGTTGCCTAACAAAAGAATTAAATTTAATGAGCATTTTTACATGTACAGCAGGTTTTTTGTAGCGCTGAGAAACATATTTCCCCATGCCAAGTTGAACTCGGACAACTTTGTTCTAGAGCTTGGTGTACTAGCCTGGAAAATTGAATTTTGAAAATATAGGCGCTGCCCGGGATTTTTATTCCATTCCGAAACCTGGCTTGGTCTATTAACCTCAACGAAGAAAACGAGATCTGATTCCAGGCTTCGGACCTAGCTTCTCGCGTATAATGATTTCGAAATTTTCAAAAAAATAATTTTGAATCCAAGTTCCTTGATTGTGTGCAATAAAGATTTTGGTTTTTACAAAACGTTTCGAAAACCTCGATGACTAAATACGACAAAAGAACTTACAAAATGTTTTTCCACGCTTCATCACCGAACTGTCCAACAATAAATCCTTTGATTGCTTCGTGGATGGCGCAGTGCATTTTCAATTCAACAACATTGAATCTTTGACGCAATGCAATGAAGCTAAAGAGGCAACTTGGAAGCTCCGCTACCGTTCGATACCGTTCTTAAACCTTAACACTTTTGACCACAGTTAACGCGGAACAAGCATTTTATAGCGTTAAAAAATCAGTTTATACTTGTCACACAGGAATATCACTCATCTGCTGTTTCAATAAAAATATCTCCGAAAAACGTGCCTGGAAGCTGAACCTATTTAACTGGAAAAATTTCCGCATTTCAACCAACGTGAAGTTTTTTCTGAAAAATAAACCACAAATTTTCACTAATGTTTTTATATAATTCTAAACGTTTGTAGCAAAAGTTTACTAAAATGCATCCAATGTCTACTAAAAATTCTTGTTACAGGCATACGGTTTCAGTTTGGTAAATTCAAACGGTTCAATTGACAAAAAATAAGGTTGATATAAAAAGTTTGTAAATGAACACAATAATCATGATCTTCTACGTTTTATCTATGACAACGGGACAACCAAGATCTAGGAATCACTAACATATTTCGTCAGATACTACTCAAAGTAAAATACACCATTAACTGTATGGAATACAAATCGAAAATTTTAAAATTTCAATCACTACTTGGCAAACAGATATTTGGCTATTGCGTTCGATCATAGTTGTGAATCATGCACTGCTGCAGAAAAAGCTTCTATAGTAACTCAATAAGTGGAGACCAAAATATACTGCTATCGGTACCCTAAGCTTAAGCCTTAGTCTAAGCTTCACATTTTATAATAAAAGGCTTATACTAAGCATAAAGTCGGGGCATTATGGCCCCCGAACCCCCCACTCTAAGCTGTTATTTCGTCCAAACGATTAGTTGCACATTGGCTTGTTTAAACTTTTAGTTAGCAGGTTAAGCTTCACTTTCGATATTTGACAGGTGCCACCAGTGATGTAACACTATCAAGGCACAGTTGCTAAATCCAACGGGCCCAGCGTAGCATCTCGAGATCAAATATTCTCTCTTTATGATACGGCGTCATTCACCGCGATTCGTAGCCCCAATCTTTGGTTAGTTCTCAAAGTGGATGCCTGAGCGACAGCCCAAGATGCCTGGTCTGCTGTTCAAGGAATATTCCGAAATACCGCCGATATAGTTAGATTACATCCCGGATAATTGGTCTTTGCGGTATTATGTCATCGCGGTAATACGCGTTCTATGTCCTATTGAGCTCGGATTTTAATCAGCATTTATGAATAAGGTGGTATTTTAGTTTTAATGCAAGTTCTATCTGTAAATTGCTTGCCGCAACAACTCGGCAGTATTTATTTTGTAATAAATTTGAATGTCGTACACTTAAGCCTTTTACACTTATTTTAGCGAGGAAAAGCTTAATGAATTCATTTGGTTAAGACGATGGCGCTGTCCGTCACCGATGCCCATAAGAAGGCCACACTAGGCTGTTCTAGTGAACTGCTTTTGATTCAGTCAACCGGTAAATATTGTCGAAATGGCAAATATCAAGCATTTTCTCTAAACATTGGACCAATTTCCCACTCTAAATTAATCACCCACATCGCTTACAACCCCGAAGCACTGGAGTTACTAGCCCACCACCCTATGAGGATGTATGATAAGTCGGCATTCCCCTAAGTTTATTAGACGTGTATCAGTTATACCCAAGGCTTCTTGAAATTATCGACTACTACTGGTCCCAAATTTGCATTTGTCACAAGAAGCTCCCACAAATAAACTCAACAATTTTTACCTTATCCAACATAAACCTTGTGGCATTTGATAAGCCCCATCCCTAGGCTATATAGGTAATATCCGAATGGATCAGCGCCAGAGGACCTAAAATAGTTCCATTATCATAAACCTTTCAGAATAAGGTTAATAGTTAGTGTCATACTTGAAATTTTAATCATGAACTCTTGAAATGAACATGGTTTGAATCTACAATTTTCGAAGCGCGAAAAACACTATCACACCTCGATAGCACGGCATAATTATAGATGGTTCATCTGTCATACTTTTGTTATAACCTGACTAAAACTTGTTAAATAAAAATTGGGTCTGTCATCCGGTGCAATAACGATATATAATATATTTTGTAACTGCAGGCTAGCAATTATGTTTTAATACGCACAGGAAATCAGATTTGATTAATAACATACTAAAAGGTAATACATACATTTTCGAAAATCACTGATGTCAACTTTATTGATAGGAAGGGTGAATCTTAGTGACGGTTGATTTTTGAACATGTTACACGAAGAAGGATCAAGTCATGGCTGGGGCATAATTGTATGGGTTAGATCGATGTTAGTAACAGTCGATGACGTTCAACTCTTTTGAGGAGTGTGACACTATGCAGCTTTTCTATATAATAATTATCGACCCATGGTGGTTCCAGTCACTTTCCGTCTTAAAAGGGTCTTGATTATATTGGCAAGATTGAGATTAGGCAAATGCAAACATCTGCCCGATTATAAAAATCCGATGTCAGGTTTCAATATTTTCAGATTATTAAGCCATGTATCGAAATAGTTTGGAGCTGTTGTATTATCCTTTTATATCTCTCAGCAGTACGGTTTACGCCGTAAATGTCGAAGGTCCGTCGGCTTCGTGGGTATATTAGTTTTTTTGGGTGAGGGGAGTGGGGTCCTTGTGGGAATTTTGAAATCTTTAGGATTTCAAAATTTTCTAGAAAAAATCCATCATTTCTCCACAATTTGAGATAAATTTTCCCAAATGTCCCCTATATTAGACAAAGTATGCCCAATATTTGCCACATTTCACCCCATCTTTTTCTGTAGTTTGAAAAATTTTGCTCGCGCAGTCGATGGTCCCGAGGACGATGCAGAGCCTTCGGGTCCATTTGGCTTAAGTATCTGATCGGTAAAACGCCTAACCTCCTTGTCGACACCTAGTTTACATTACTTTAAATAGCACAACACAAATATTTAGTAACATAAGCAACATGTGAAAATGGCTTAAAATATGTTGAGGTAGTAACGAGGTATTTCGCGCAGACTTTACGATAGAAATGTTGTGCAAGTATACGTACACATATGATACAAAAAATTTAGCACCTATGAAAATCAATTTTTTTTAAATCAAATGATTTTCTCACAATTTGACCTAAAAACCTTGATCAAGCTTTTGCTGCATCTTGGCAAATTTAAACGTGTCAACACTGTTCAAACCATTGCAACGTAGTGCTTCAGCAAATCAAAAATCTTGGAAACTAGATCTTGAAAATTTCGGTGCTAAGAATTTCAACTCTAATTTTGGCTCTATATGGCTTGCGCAAGATTTTTGAATCACAAATTTAAAACTCAAATTCGATAATGACCTCAAATTTTGAGCAAAAATTTGAACAAAAGGTAGAGGGCACGTTTAGAAATGTAGAATTTAAAGTTTGAAGAAAACATTTGAAAAAAATTATTTTTTTAGCTTGGTAGATTCAGATAACATCTAATTGACTAAATTTGTTTATCTACTGTATTTCATGAGACAATCGGCACAGGTCGTGAAACTATATTTTGACGTATTTGCCGTGTTTAAGGGCTTTGAAGGGTGTGTACGAACGTGTCAAGAAAAATGTAGTAGCTAGGAATGTGCCGTACACCCTCGGCTATTGATTTACAGTATGGGTGTCGCCCAGACTGTCTATACGGTAGGGTCGCGACTACAGGGGGTCAAAAGTTCCAAACAGCGGGGACACTATAAGGTGAACGCCGCATAAGGGCTTTGAAGATAACCCTTGATCTTATTTATATTTCTGCTGGCTCTATCGAAAGAATTGAACAACACTGTGTTTGAGGGTAAAAAGTTTGGCTCTATTACCTGTAAAAATATTTTTTATTGATCTGATTGAATTCAATTTTTATAGTGAATAGAATGTTGGATATATTGCTTGCTTGTAGTACTAATATTGTTTCGAGGTTCGTCCATGCCAGGGATCGAAACAGGACAGCCTTAAACTTACGAAGACCGTCCATGCCGGAGATCGAAACAGGACATCTTTAAGCATTCGAGCATCTTTTATGCCAGGAATCGAAACAGGACAGCCTTAAACTTACGAGACCGTCCATGCCGGAGATCGAAACAGGACATCTTTAAGCTTTCGAAGATCTTCCATGCCAGGAATCGAAACAGGACAGCCTTAAATTACCAAGATCGTCTATGCCATGGATGGAAACAAGACATCTTTAAGCATTCGAGCATCTTTCATGCCAGGAATCGAAACAGGACAGCCTTAAACTTACGAGACCGTCCATGCCGGAGATCGAAACAGGACATCTTTAAGCTTTCGAAGATCTTCCATGCCAGGAATCGAAACAGGACAGCCTTAAATTACGAGGATCGTCTATCCCATGGATGGAAACAAGACATCTTTAAGCTTTCGAGAATCGTCCTTGCCAGGAATCTAAACAGGACAGCCTTAAATTACGAGGATCGTCTATGCCATGGATGGAAACAAGACATCTTTAAGCTTTCGAGAATCGTCCTTGCCAGGAATCGAAACAGGACAGCCTTAAACTTACGAGGACCGTCCATGTCAGAGATAGAAACAGAAAATGATTAAGCTTTTTACGTTCGTCCACGCCAGGGATCTAAACAGGACAGCCTTAAATTACGAAGATCGTCTATGCCATGGATGGAAACAAGACATCTTTAAGCATTCGAGCATCGTTCATGCCAGGAATCGAAACAGGACAGCCTTAAACTTACGAGACCGTCCATGCCGGAGATCGAAACAGGACATCTTTAAGCTTTCGAAGATCTTCCATGCCAGGAATCGAAACAGGACAGCCTTAAATTACGAAGATCGTCTATGCCATGGATGGAAACAAGACATCTTTAAGCTTTCGAGAATCGTCCTTGCCAGGAATCGAAACAGGACAGCCTTAAACTTACGAGGACCGTCCATGCCAGAGATAGAAACAGAAAATGATTAAGCTTTTTACGTTCGTCCACGCCAGGGATCTAAACAGGACAGCCTTAAATTACGAAGATCGTCTATGCCATGGATGGAAACAAGACATCTTTAAGCATTCGAGCATCTTTCATGCGAGGAATCGAAACAGGACAGCCTTAAACTTACGAGACCGTCCATGCCGGAGATCGAAACAGGACATCTTTAAGCTTTCGAAGATCTTCCATGCCAGGAATCGAAACAGGACAGCCTTAAATTACGAGGATCGTCTATCCCATGGATGGAAACAAGACATCTTTAAGCTTTCGAGAATCGTCCTTGCCAGGAATCGAAACAGGACAGCCTTAAATTACGAGGATCGTCTATGCCATGGATGGAAACAAGACATCTTTAAGCTTTCGAGAATCGTCCTTGCCAGGAATCGAAACAGGACAGCCTTAAACTTACGAGGACCGTCCACGCCAGAGATAGAAACAGAAAATGATTAAGCTTTTTACGTTCGTCCACGCCAGGGATCTAAACAGGACAGCGTTAAGCTTTCGAGCAATACATACCCGGACTTTGCTGTTAAAGTTGCTAATTACTGCTATGACATGGCTCATAGTGAAGTGACGGTACAAAATTCCATGTGACTTGACTCAGGATTTTACAATTATTTGTATGAAATGAGAGGTCTGAAATTATCTGTTCAGATGTATAGATCGTTTTTACTCTCTACTGCTGTATTATAAAACCATAGCTCGGCTCTACTGAATTGAATTAGCTTTTATTTGCCCAATGCTAAAACCCCAGACAACTTAGTATCTATGAGGATATGATTAATCCATAGAGCCAAACAATTTTAATCCTCCGATATTCTATGAAATTTCCGGAGAAATACGTTTGAAAGTTACATCCATCGCTTTCTTGACATTTCTCAAATTATAAAATTTCAGGCGTACAGAAAATTATTCTGAGTCTCAAAGAAACTTTTGAACCCGATTTGAAAAGTTTTAAAAACAAGTTACGCTTTTTATTGAAAAATCCATAGGACGGTGCTTTTTTGGATTAACGAGGTATAAAAAATTTTCAATGAATGAGTCGGTTCGTTTTATGGGATTTCTTTTCAATTTTAGTAGCCAAAAATTAGTACTACGCTAAATGAACATTTTTCTATTTGCTACATGAGAATAAATCCTTGGATCGAAAATATATTAATCTAAATTTATTCCTAATATGTCCAAGTTTAATTTCTGGCAATTCAAAACAAAATTATTAGTTTTGGATACCAAGAGCTTTTAAAAATTTTCCTACTTGGACCCAGGAACGTAGTTTACTTTATTCGACTATGACCTGGTCGTTTTAGGGCCACCAAGGATATAACAAGATGCTCAACCAAAATTCTCTGAAGATTATCGGCCACAACTTAACAGAAATCAGATTGCATTAACAGCAGCGAATCTACAAAGGTTACTGTTTATGTTCGAATATCATTGGCGACCACGCAGAAGGTACCCCGCCGCAAGAAACCTTGGGGCAATATAGCCGACACACGTCAAAGAAGCTTTGGGTACTTCTTTGGGATAAAGGCAGAAAAGCCTTGATATCATCGGATAAGAGTATAGTACACTTAAAATGACCGTTAGCTTGTAGAAATTTTTATCATAGATTTCATCATCGTTTAATATCTTAAAATTGAATTGAACAGACACGGTAATTGGAATTATGAATAGAAAGATTGATAAATACAAGGCGACAGGAGTGATTACACTAAAGAGATTATCTTTGTGAGGACCAAAACATTTTACGCCAACCAACCCAAGTATAAACAACACTTGAGCAAACCTGAAAAGCACTTGACAAAGATATCGGTTTGCCGTAAAGCTAAAACTCCAACACATCCCTGTCTGAAACATTCTTTAAGACTACCTCGGGATTAAAATAAGCCAACTTTTTTGCGACAATAGGCCAGTGTGATCCAGATAGCCGACTATTAGACCTGGTTGAAATGTAATACTGTTTGGAGGCTTTAAATTGCCGTAATAACTCAATGTTGACAAATTAAAAAGTTCAACTGGTGTCCAACCGGAAGTGTGTATTGGAAAACAGGTAAAAATATATCGTCTTTGTTTAGAGTAAAACTTAGAATTAGAGTTGTAAATGTTGAATTATGGTATTGTGGATGTTAAATTTCGCCATAGAATCCACGTCAATGACTCTTAGCATATTTTCTCCAGTCGCCGCTAGTATAAACCAACAAAATAGATTTTAGAAAACTAAACAAAATAGATACTAACAAAAATTACAACCCTTAAATTAAAAGGTTTGTCAGAAATGTATACCACATTTCGTCATTAAAGAATAGTAATATGTAATAAGTTAAGATGACGGTTACTACAGGGCAATATCGGCTTAAGTAATATGCCATTACGGACGCGAAACTATCAAGCTTAGGCTATGTTGCCAGAGCGTTTATGAAATAATTCACCACACCAGTCATCAATCTATTTACCGAGGAATATTTTCTGTTTGGAAATCTAGAAAGAATAGAAAATTGCATTCTGAAAATCACTTCGTGGTCATAGAAGAATAACAGACTGAAAGAAATACCCATAGTTTTCCTAGCTACCGTGGGGCCTTGTATCATTTAATTAAGATCACATAATTGTAGATCAAATAATTCACGATGTAGCTTTTAATCGTCATAACTCAGCAACGGATGGTCAGATAGCTTTCGCCGACGACTCTAAATGTTTCAATCGATGTCGCGATCTAGGTGTAGATACTTATTTATAAATCTACACTTCGTCTTATTTCTGTTGTTAAATCATATTTTTGAGAAATTTTACATTAGGTAAACTTTATAATATTTATATGCAACAAGAGTGTGTGGAATGAATTAAAAAAGTTTACTAAAATAACTTTTAGTACAATGCTACTTAGGTTCTGCGTGTACGTGATTACAATTTGACTGCATGAGCTTCCGTTCGTCAAACAGAATTGTCGAATCATCATTAAAAATTGAAATCTGTTAATAGTTCGATTCCAGATTTTCAGTATCAATTGGACAAAATTTCAGGTAAGTTGAAACCTACAATTTTGTCACATCATATAATACCTGAGCCCCTTGTCTAGTGTTATTTTTAATAGTTTTTCCAGAGTATTCCGGTTTTCCAGTGTTATGGCTAACTATGTTCTAAATTTTTGCGAATCTCAGTTTCTCTCCAGTGACACACGTATCGTTTACCGCAGAGCTGATTTAAATATATATTAATTTTACCTTAAAGTTATCTAATACTTCCAGTGCTTCTCACCAAAATCCATCACTAAATTAATATACATCAGCAAAACCATGCCATAAAACTGCAATATTTGATCTGCAGAGCACTGCTTAACTCTGAAGTCCGGGCTTAGCCATAGGTTCGAAAACTAAGCGTTTTTTATATCTTTCACATAATGAACCTGACTCAAGGTCGTAAATAGAAACCGACCTTGTTATTCGTTAGCGAAATTCAGTAATAAGCCCCAGCAAATAAGATTATATTTTCATCAATTATTCCTGTTGTACCTTACGCATAATTAAACTAAAGTAATCAACAGATTGAAAGTTACAGTCTGCTAAATTTTCGAGCCCATAACTGACAACATCCGTATAGTTTTGTCATTATAATCCAAGCTGATCACTCAATCATTAGTCGGTATGCTGAGAACTATATGTGTGCTAGCCAGAACTATTAAAATAGTTACCACGCATAAAACCTTTGTGACTGCTGAAGATAGCCTTCGATTTAAAAGTAACCACAATATAAATATGCGTATTGCTTCAAAACCCAGAAAAGAACTAGATTTAAATATTTTGTAAGAATATATACTTAAACAGACTCCGAAATATTATGGAAACTTCATATACAAGAGCATTGGTTAAATATACTCAGTTATGTTTATGAGAATACCGTGTATTTCACTGTGTTAGCCACATATTTTCGTGGTAATACGAACTGTTCAGTACGTTTTACTCGTTCGACGGTAGTTGGGATTTCGTCACTTGCTCCCGATTTGTATTTTATTTATAAAAATATTTCTTCCTTCCAGAGGTACCACTTAGCGATATGCCACGAACAAATTTGGTGCCAAAAAAAGCAGCGCCATTTCTAGTTTCCTGGTTTCATATTATAGGTAATTTGGTGATTTCATTTCTTGCTCTCATATGAAAGTTGGGTTCCTAGTATTAGGCAGTACCTGAGAAAGGAAGCTTAGATCTCGATTATATCTTTTAAAACCCTTTTATGTGTAGATTAACATGTCGCCACAGTACTGTATGCATATATAATTCAGAAATAACTGACTTAAATTAAAATTAGACAGTATTACAAAAGTTTCAAATGTAGCATTTTATTATGGTGAATTTAGTAGAATGTCAAAATGAACGCGCAAAAATATTTTAGCACGTTTCCATTCCAACAATGGTTCCAGGCGATAGCGGGACTGATCGTACGGATGCCCGAGGCGATCCCACAAGGCTGCTTGGAACGATTTCCGTTTTGTAGATGGCTTTTCGACCATTTTTCACACAGATATGACTCAAGCGTCCTTCGATCACAGACGAATTGACGCCGATCCTTGTACCGCTGTCAGTGACGCAACCTAAAATCAGACAATTAAAATGTAAGTTCATTAATATAAGTCCCATTCATAGTTTAAGTGATTTACTAATTTTAAAGTTGAGGGTGCCAAAAATTTGAATTTAATAACAATAGCTCGAGGTAAACATTTCTACGGAAGTTGGTGCATAGATACGACGAATTTAAAATGTATTTAGGCTGTTTAGTTTGGTTTACAGTATGGATGCAAAAATCAGTTACGGCCGTCCAAGTATTGAATTGGAACAAATATTATTCTCTGGATTCAACAAATATTATTCTCTGGATTCAACAAATATTATTCTCTGGATTCTCCAGCACAGAACACTAATCCAACTCCTGTTGGATCAGATTGGATCCAACCTGATCCAACAGGAGTTACGTTAACCCAGATACAAGAAATCATACCGCTTTTTTTAAAGAAACAGGGCCAAGTTAACCCGGAGGGAAGCAAATAAATGGTATACCATGCCGTCCTCGAAACTCGAAGCCTTAGTCTAGGCTTAGGCTCTTATATAAGACATACACTTAACTTAAGTAAGCCTAAGTCGCCCCCGAACCACCCGCTCTAGGATGTTATTTTTATAACGTTATAATGTAACGCCCCTCAGGGTTAGTTGTGCCAGAAGCACAGTCAATTATCCATAATAAAATTTAGCCTGGCCGATATGCAACTGTAGTGCTATTTATTTGTTTTTTTGAAAAAAACGTAATGTAACTGACCAAAAGCAACACGAAACGTTTCAGGTTTTATTGATCTCTGTTCTTGACTATTTGGGTCTTGACAAAACGAACGAATTCGATAGCACAAGTTTCAACGAGTTACCGTATGAAGAAATCTTTGAACGCAGTGCTGTCTATACTACAACTGAATGGTAACATAGTCGGCCATGCGTTCAAAGATTTGTGTGCATAATTTCTAAGGAGTTGAAACGATTTCCATAACACGAGTTACCGTGTGTACAAATTTTTGAACGCACTGCCGTCTATGGTCCGACTAACCAATAATATCTTTGGTGGCCCATTCGGTACAACTATAGACAAAGTTGCTCCCGGGCACAGTCCATGTTTCTCCAATCGCGTATTGTCCGTCTTCGCATGTGGTTTTCTCTGAAACATTCCAACTGTCAAGATCATACCGGTTCATGTCCCTCGCATGGTTAGAATGAGTGCGTTGAAAACTATTGAAAAAAGGTTTGAAAGACGGTATCTTTTAGATTGTATTTTCAACACCAGGTCAAGCGTGTCAGTCATTAGTTACGCCATAGCGGAGAATGCTGCAGTGTGAGAACATTCGTAAAATAGACAGAATGAGTTAGATTCACCCGTAAAATACGTTTCAGGCATGATCTTATTGGCAGATTATGAATTACAAATATTTATCGCAGAACTATAGACGTGATCAGCTGTGGGAGCAGGCAGGCCACCGCTATAAGAGAAGCTACTAGAGACGGGCAGTCATTATCATTGGACATTGAGAGTCATTTGGGTCCAAACTGCTTCAGTAGCGCCACACTTTGATGTGAACCTCTAGGAACAGGCTTGGGAGCCACAAATTATACCTGGTTTTTTTATACGAAAAAGATTTTATAGCAACTTACTTTCACCAATAACCTTTTCCTGAAAAACAACTGTCCCGTTCGCTGCTCTTAAGCATTTGTAGTCGACATTTCCCATAATCATTCCTTGATTGACAGGAATCCGAAACGGCTGACCAGGTCCGGAAGTTTCACAGGCTGAAATAAGCTATTTTTTACTAAAAAGCTTATAAAGTCATATATTTAAGTGGTTATTCCCTAAGATTTAATTGTAATTTATTGTGTTAGATATATACATTTTGTGTGAAATTGCTGTAAAATTTACTCCAAATATCGACAACTTAGTTTTGATGCAGATAAGTGTATCAACATTTAAATATACGAGAGTGTTTTGTTATATTATATAAACTCTTGAACAAACGAAAACTTAAAACCACATAGAGTAAGGACATTTTATCTAAAGAGTACATCGAAATAGTTTCACAAACTTAAGGAAAAAGTCCATGACTATCTACCTTCCATATAATCGAATTGGTGGAAATTATTTATTATTAAACAGTTTGGATTATTTAAGTAAATCTGACATACGTTAAGTTTTATATCATTAGACCAAAGAAGCGGCTTGGGGTTTCGACGGGCGATAGTTAGCCTAAGCCTAAGCCTAACGCTAACCCTATAGGTATACCTGCGTATTAAAAAAGCTCTTCTTAGTCTAACCACGTAACAATATCGAAATCTAGGCGAACGGAAATAGAATGATGATCCAAGATTTGATCCATTTGTAGGTACTTTTCTCTGCTATACGTCCTTCACAGCCAATCGTTAGCCTTAAAACCAACCTATAACACGCTTGAAGCCGCCTTTAGAGCATTTGTAAATGTAGTTTTTATTGTCAGACCATTCATCGCCTGGAGAATACCGTTTCCCAGCTGAATCTTCACAGGGTTCAGTTGACGTCGGCCCTAAAATGTACTAATTTGTAATACTAGAAAATACTAGAAAATTCTCATTAGAAAGTTTAATTATGGAAGGAAGTTTGTAGTGGGATTCGATGAAAAACTACAGTTTGTTTGGTAAACAATTTGTAGTTTAGGCTAGCTAAGAATAAACGTTCATCGCTTAATGACATTAATGTAATGTCATGATAATTACATGTAATGGCATGTCCTTGATTCTTGCTCCATGTCATGTAGTCAATGGAACAAGAATCAAGGACATGAATGTAATGTCATGCTAATGACATGTAATGTCATGTCCTTGATTCTTGCTCTATGTTATGTATATAGTCAGTGAAACAAGAATAAAGGACATGATTGTAATGTCATGCGAATGACATGTAATGGCATGTCCTTGATTCTTGCTCCGTGTCATGTAGTCAGTGAAACAAGAATCAAGGACATGATTGTAATGTCATGCTAATGACATGTAATGTCATGTCCTTGATTCTTGCTCTATGTTATGTAGTCAGTGAAACAAGAATAAAGGACATGATTGTAATGTCATGCTAATGACATGTAATGGCATGTCCTTGATTCTTGCTTCGTGTCATGTAGTCAGTGAAGAATCAAGGACATGATTGTAATGTCATGCTAATGACATGTAATGTCATGTCCTTGATTCTTGCTCTATGTTATGTAGTCAGTGAAACAAGAATCAAGGACATGATTGTAATGTCATGCTAAGGACATGTAATTACAATTACAGTAGCTCCGTAACGTCAACGTGAATGCTGGCTGAATGTTAGTTTAATGAGACAATATTGATCAACAAAACAATATATAGCAACACTAACTTATGGTATTTAGCGTTGGTAGGCAGACTCTAAGCGATCATATTTAGCTCATTATAATTCATATTGCTTTTTTTGATACGTTATTTCAATTTTACCAATACAGTGTCGAATGGCGTGGTAGAATTTACCCCTGGCATCGCATCACAGGTTGGCCACTGTTTTGGAACATCGGGTAAACGACAACGGCTGAGGGTAAAAATTAAATCCATGATAGATTTCTGTTATAGATGTTAGGCTAGAGTTATTGCTGCGTGATTAAGGTGGAAAGGGTGCTATAATAGTAATAACTAGAAACTTGGCACCGCGCCAAGGCATGTGAATTCGGAGAACGATAAGCACTTTATCGGCCTGTCATTAACAATCTATCTCACTACGCTTTGTAACCAAGAAAATTATTTTGAAATAACTCACCAAAATATAATACACTGATCTAATTTGACAGGAACAGGACCAAACTATTTTGAATTGTCAAATCCTCTAAAAGACACATGGATATGTTTTCATTTAAAAAAATTCGTCAAAATCGGCCGAAGTTGAAATAGAAAAGTCGTGTTGACAGAGAAAAAAAAACGGACGCGCATATTTTTCACCCTATGTTCTCCTAGTGAGAATTCTTGGATTCCGAAGCTAACGCTTCTCCATCTCCGAATTCAATTACAACAAAATTTGATAAAAATCGATTCATGCGTTACCGATTTATGGACAAAAAAGATGAAATTTGACAAATTTCGGCTCGCCAGGGGGGTTATTTCCCTCATTCTCGGCAACGGGGCGAAGTATTGGCATATAACTAATACTGTATCCAAGCGATCTCTATGGCAAGTTGCTGTGAAAATTTGAGCCAAATCGACCGAGCCGTTCTGGAGATATGGAAGTTTGAAAAAATTTTGCTAAATTAACCAAATGGCCGTGGGACCCAACTTAGAGGACTTATATCTCTATACCTAGAAGAGATAGAGCAAATCTGATGGCTCGTTCTGGTAGGGTATGAGTTGCTCTATCACCATACCAAATTTCGTTCCATTCGGATAAGTGGTTACATAGCTACAGCACGCCAAACTTTTGCCAAAATTTTCAAAATTTCACCATTTTTGAAGGCCCGCCTGGTGCCAGGGTGGCGCTACCCAAGCGACTCATATACCCAAGAATAAAGCTCGTCTAGACAAATGCTCCGATACCTAAATCATTGAAATCGGCCCAAGGGTTACGGAGTTATGAGCGAAAATACCCCTAAAAATGGGTCATTTTGACCCCTTACCCCCTGGGTACCCCCCATTGGGGGTCCCTGTGGGACCATGGGTAGGTCCCACCGGGATAAAACCCCCAAAAGGTACATCTAGAGATCTGTAGCTTTCGTTTAAAAAAAATTCGTCAAAATCGGCCGAAGTTGAAATAGAAAAGTCGTGTTGACAGAGAAAAAAAACGGGCGCGCATATTTTTCACCCTATGCTCTCCTAGTGAGAATTCTTCGATTCCGAAGCTAACGCTTCTCCATCTCCGCATTCAACAATGCTTTATGTTACTTGACTTTTAAGATGCCTTTAAGAGGGTGGTGTTTTTTAATCAAATCAAGTTTTCTTTCGCTGATTTGGGCTATTTCACAAAGTGAACAATGATCAGAACGTTTGTAATGTTTGTTGCGCTGTGCAAATCCCAGTATCGGCCAAATGGTATATATTCAGCAGTTTAGAGTCAAGTTACAGCTGCCAGACGAGAAACTGTAATATCAAACTCAGTAAGATTACTTGTATTATACCGAAACTAGAGACTCAGTGTGATTATATACTGGGTCAGCGAGATTAAGGTTCGAGCGAAATAAACGCCTCAGCGATAAAGTTAAGGCCTCGCTAAAACTGAGGTTGGAACACAAAACTAGGGTACCAGCAAGGTTAAAGGCCTCAACGACATTAAGGTTTCAATGAGATTAAAGCTTAAGCGAAATATAGATCTCAATCTGGTAAACGTATGAGCAGAACTAAGATTCCATAGCGATTTTAAGGAGCCTGTGATTAAGGCTAAGTGATCATAAAATCACGGCGAAACCAACGAAGAACTTAGCGAGATAGCAAAAATAACACTCTATGTCGCTAGTCTAAGAAACATAAAAACAAAATCTTACTGTTAAGCCGTTCCCTGAACATTGCACCTTGGTCGCCTTGAATGCATTGATGCTGGACGCCGCCTTGACCATCGATCGTTATGTTGACTGGAACTTCTTTTCCGTCCGATGTAACACATGCTGAAAACAGGGAAATACAATTTATAAACAACGTACATGTACGAGGTTCGAGGTACTAGGAATGTAGCCGGTTCTCGGGAGGTGGGGTCGGCGTGTCAAGGGGCGTCGACTTGCGGCCGCTCAGGGAGATCAGCAGGTCGGCGGGAACTGTGACACCTCCAGCGCCGCCTATGGGTTCGACTCATGAAGCGGCCGCGGTGGAGGAATGGGTCAGGCAACGTGTCGGTAAGCCGGGATGGCCGCTTCACGCCGAGGGAAGGTAACCGACGCCTCACGGAGATAATACTCGTCTCCCTCTACGAGCATAGATGTTTATAAACCTCTCAGTTGATGTAACTGACCGTAGATAAGCGGGTTTATATATACCAATTGGGTATATGTTATCCATTCATATATAATCCCATACAGGAAGCGTTAACACTTGGAGCACTTCGACATAAGGCGTATAAAAGTAGATTAAAGTAGGAATGGTTGATGTATTTTTGTGACCTCGTTAAGGTACTGGTGATCCCGTTTAGTATTGATGACCCCGTTCCCCGTTTAGGTAACGGTAACTTTGGTTAGGTATTTTTGTGACCCCGTTAAGGTACTGGCGATCCCGTTTAGTATTGATGACCCCGTTCCCCGTTTAGGTAACGGTAACTTTGGTTAGGTATTTTTGTGACCCCGTTAAGGTACTGGCGATCCCGTTTAGTATTGATGACCCCGTTCCCTGTTTAGGTAATGGTAACTTTGGCTAGGTATTTTTGTGACCCCGTTAAGGTACTGGTGATCCCGTTTAGTATTGATGACCCCGTTCCCCGTTTAGGTAATGGTAACTTTGTTTAGGTATTTTTGTGACCCCGTTAAGGTACTGGTGATCCCGTTTAGTATTGATGACCCCGTGCCCCGTTTAGGTAATGGTAACTTTGGTTAGGTATTTTTGTGACACCGTTAAGGTACTGGTGATCCCGTTTAGTATTGATGACCCCGTTCCCCGTTTAAGTAATGGTAACTTTGTTTAGGTATTTTTGTGACCCCGTTAAGGTACTGGTGTTCTCGTTTAGTACCGATGACCCCGTTCCCCGTTTAGGTTATGGTAAATTTGTTTTGGTATTTTTGTGACCCCGTTAAGATACTGGTGATCCCGTTTAGTACCGATGACCCCGTTCCCGTTTAGGTAATGGTAACTTTGTTTTGGTATTTTTGTGACCCCGTTAAGGTACTGGTGATCCCGATTAGTATTGATGACCCCGTTCCCCGTTTATGTAATGGTAACTTTGTTTAGGTATTTTTGTGACCCCGTTAAGGTATTGATGATCCTGTTTGTATTGATGAACTCGTTTAGGGATTGGTGACCCAGTTTAGGTAATGGTAACTTTGTTTAGGTATTTTTGTGATCACGTTTGTGTATTGCTGATACCGTTTAGTATTGATGACCCTGTTGCCCATTTTAGGTAATGGTAACTTTATTTAGCTATTTTTGTGACCCCGTTTAGATATCGGTGACCTTCAGAACTACAAGCAAACTTAATGAATAAATTGATGAACCTATCATCCGATGATACACTTAGATATGTGGAATAATCAATCTTAAACATTTTCCTCAAATTCAGTTGAGAAGTCCCACAAAATGGGTCTGAACGATATTTGGTCCTTTAGGAACATCCAAATGTCTCCTTTGTTAGATTAAACATAATTTCTGCCGCGGCGACTCTACTTTTTAAGCTATCATGGTGTGCCTACTCATAGAGTTATCATTATTGCTGTGGCCCACAGGCTGTGACATTGTTTTCACTTTTTCCAGACTTTGCTTCGTACGATGTGGCAAGGTCGAGATATGTTATTTATACAATACGTTAGTAACAAGATTCTAAAAGATAGACTCAGTGCAGTAATAGATACCTTTCTACTTAGCTACCAAGTTTTAGTCTCGGTCTCAGTCGTCGAACCTGTGGTGCGATGCGAGACTACGTGCAAATTTCACCGCGGGACTCCATGTGTGAGATGAGATAATATCTGTTTAAATTAACACTTCAAGATAAGAAATCGCATGAAACCTTTAAGCAATTTTAATGAGAGCAAGCCGTTGCTCTCGCTTAACAGGGGCGGGCGAACCATTTGAAACTTGACGCTTGATCCCAATCTGACCTTGTTGTTTTCTAGTTTTTATGAATTTACCACGCACAACGTCCCCTCAATCCGTAATATCTGTAATGGAATTCTCAAAGATCAGTAACATTATCTGAGAGTTTCAGGATGATACTCTCCGAATATAACCTGATGTTTTGAGATTAGGATAAACTGCTAATATTACAAACTGTTGTGACACTTTTCTCTTTAGTAAAAATAAATTCAAACTCTTTGCAAACGATTATACAAGAATTTTTTCATTATTAAACAACCAAGCTTCGCCCCTTCTTCGTCATGCAGGTGTAACAGAATAATGAGTGCAAAAAGTTTGCAGTTTGCAAGTAACTAAAATCTCTGATGGATGATTATATAATATTTTGGTTTATTACAAACGGCTGCTATAGATTTTTGTCTTTAACGACTGCTTGTATTAAATTTAAACATCTGACAGATATATAGTAAGAGGCTTTAGTCTTTTATAGTTAGCCAATAAAGACAAAAATCTCTAACAGCTAGAGCTGTAATATATATAATGATGATAAAAACTTCTTTATAATTACAATATAAGCTGATTACAAACGACGTAAAACATTGTGTGCTGAAAATAAGCTACGCCAATAGAATTTTTTGCTCCAATTTTAACAAAGCCCAACTCACCGACAAGCACATTTTTACCATCTTTACACTCAAACTTCCACGCTCCGTTTACAATCCATGTTTGTCCGGGTTTTCGAACAAACTCAGGATCGCTTTGTGATTTAGTCCAGTCGAAACATTCACCCGGTTTCAGCGGACTATTGGGTCCGAGCACAACGGTCCAATTTCTCCGCTTTACGCCTTCCGACGTTGATTTAGTTGTTATCACGAGAGGCGATTGCGGAAAAACTGCTCCCGTGCCATTGTTCGAACCTCCGGATAAAAGTACTGATGAAACGACTGTTGGGACACCTAAAATGATTGAATAGATTTAATCTGCCCTCAAATGTTACAAAATTAATTTAGTAAAATCTAATTTCTTTGTTTTGTTTTAAGAATTTTCAAAAATAACATTCTCCATTTCGTATGTTTGTCCACGTTCGTCAAATAACAAATTACATAGCTGTGCTGTTATACGTGTATAAGGGTATGTAAGCAGTATGTTCACTTTTGTGAAACACGTTTTCACTCAACGTGGTCAGCAAAATTCATATTATTCGCATAATAGTGATTCCGTGTTCTTGTATGGTAAAATCGTGTCCACAGGAAAATCGGGATCTGTGCCCGGATTTTGCTTTTAAGATCGTGAACTGACTTGACAAAAGGCCAACACAAGTGTTCGTCCCAAAAGTGAACTTATGTTAATTCTATGAGTTTGACGAAGGGTCTATTTTGTCTTTGAACTTTGGCGTATCAGAGCGCGGCCAAAGAAATCTGCTAGCGATGGGAGACTACAAGATATTAAACATTTTCCCACTTCAAATTCTAGCAGTACCATGCAGTTACCTGGTAAGGACGTTCGAACCCTAACCTCTAGTCTTGTGTAGCACTAGAAATTTTCCCCTAACCACTGTTTCCAAGATACGGACTAATGAGGGAACCAGACGGGTTTGAGGTTCACAGATCAAGGGCCAAAAGATTTACGGTTTTCCGCTCCCGTCATAGGTGTCATTAGGTCGTACGAGGCGACCCAATCAGGGTCAGATTCTCTAAGTCATATTTATCCCCGTCGGAACGCGCTGGAACACACCGGCACCACATCGCGGGAAAAAAATTCATAAAATTCTTTAAAATTTAGAGAAAATTACCACAAAGTGGTAAATTTAGAAAATTTTTTTAGTAAAAACTGTGCAAAATTGGCAAAGATTATGAGGTTGTAAAATTATGAATTTGTTAAAAATTTCGGCAATTTGCATCTCCTGACATAATTACAATTTTGTTAATTTTAGTTTACAATTATTAATTCTAACATTTGATTACAAATTTGGTGCGTTTTGAAAAGCTATCACAGA